>BGPT01000366.1:295687-306083 GCA_003297045.1 Symbiodinium sp. clade C Y103
CAGGACAGGGTTCCAAACTACCTCTGAAAATCAAGACTGCATCATTCTGCACCATCACCATCATCATGATCATCATCATCGTCATCATCATCATCATCATCATCATCATCTTCTTCTTCATCATCATCATCATCATCATCTCGATCTTTGCCATCATCACCATGATCACCATCATCACGATCAGGGTCATCATCATGATCATCATGTCCATCATGATCNATCATCATCATCATCATCATCTCGATCTTTGCCATCATCACCATGATCACCATCATCACGATCAGGGTCATCATCATGATCATCATGTCCATCATGATCTTTCCCGATCATCACATCACAATGATAATTTTCATCATTATCACCCAAGTCATATCTATTAACATCAAATCGAATACGATCATTTGTTCCACTCGGTGGATATGCTCATGTGATCTCGTGTGTACAATGCAGATGCGACAATGAAAGGAATATAAAAGTATTAATTTTCAGNTTCCACTCGGTGGATATGCTCATGTGATCTCGTGTGTACAATGCAGATGCGACAATGAAAGGAATATAAAAGTATTAATTTTCAGCATCCTTCAACATACATTGTAACACGTTGGCTGATTTACGTGGCTTGTGTTTGGCCCCAGATTGAAAACCCGGAGGATGGGGTCAGATCTTGGCATACATGGCCTTCTGCGAGGTTTCGCAGGACCAGTCTCCTGGAACTCCGGCCGCCGCAGGCGACTTTGGATTCAAGGTGNGGATGGGGTCAGATCTTGGCATACATGGCCTTCTGCGAGGTTTCGCAGGACCAGTCTCCTGGAACTCCGGCCGCCGCAGGCGACTTTGGATTCAAGGTGCTGACTGCTTCCGACCCTGCTGAAAAAACCAAGAAGCTCAATGCCGAACTTGCTAACGGAAGATTGGCGATGATGGCTATCATCGGCATGTTTTTCCAGGCGGAGATCGGGTTCTGTGCGCGTGTCGTTTGTTCCAACTCACCAAGAAAAGAAACACCACAAAGAATGTGGCTGAAAGAGTGCAACAATCTAGAGCACCAGCACGGCAGAATCAACATTGTTCAAGAGGAAGCGTAACTTTGTGTGAAATTATTTGAACTTTGTTTCTTGCCAGCCATGTTTTCAGCACACTGCATGCTTGATTGTTTGATAGTTTGATATTTATCAGCCTTCGGCATTCCGCCGGCCCTCTAGCCTTCGGCCGACAGGGCGAAAGCAGGGGTTGTGTAAAGCTGGGTGGTGTAACAGGTGATTTGCGTACGAGGTGATTTGTCCAAAAGTGTGTATATAAAAGCGAGGCTGTGTAAAAGCTCCTGTGTAAAAGCTTGTCTGGATAAAAGCTCCTCTGTGTAAAAGCTGCTCTGCGTAAAAGCGTCTCTGTGCAAAAGCTTCATAGTAGTCGCGTTGCTTGCCCGGGCAGCGCGGCGGGTGTCGGGGTGACAACACTTCGGCAGTTTGTTTTTGTCTCTATGTTCTTTTTGGTTGGGCTTGGATGTCTATGTCTCTTGGTTGCATTGATGGTTGAAGTGGCTAACAGAGGGCGCTAGGGGAGGGATCTTGTGGGATGTGGTACGGTGCCCCTCCGGGGGTCCCATGTCCTTTACCCTCCTGACAGGGAGTCCGGCCTAGCAAGCCATTCTCCTTTCTTTTTTGCTCTAGACCACAATATACATTCACGACCTGGTGTTGACACTTGTTTACAGCCCACAGTGACGGCGCAAACGCGCCTGAGACACAAACAAGCGTTGGCACGACACGCACACCGACTCTTTTGGGGGGCGGTCAATGTGCGTACATTACACACCTCTATTAGCAATGTAAACGGAACATTACAGGTTGAGGGGGCAAATCCTACGAAGCCTTGTGAAATTTGTCAACTCTTGGCTCAGCATCACATTTCCTTAGCTGCATTGTCTGAAGTTAGGTGGAAAGGTACTGGTTCTATCATGCTAGGCGATTACTTGTGCCTTTTTTCGGGTTTACCAGAGACAGCACCAGTTTCGTTGCACAGAGTCGGCATTGTAATGAGCCCCCAAATGACAAAAGCATGGAAACTTGCTGGCTCCCAAGTTGTCTATGCTGGTGCCAGACTTATGAAGATCGTGTTACGGTTGCAGAAACGTAATTTCCATGTTATTTCCGTATATGCACCCACATTTCGAGCCAGTGACCACGAAAAGGAAGAATTTTACAATAAGTTGCGCGTACTCCTTCAGGACTGTGCGCATGACGATGAGGTTATCATTTTTGGGATTTCAATACCCGAGTGGGCACGCGCGCACATGATGAACAGGATAGGGAAAACACTGGTCATGACGGCTCACTGACCTTGGGACCACATGGTATGCCAGAACTAAATGACAACGGGAGACTCCTTTTGGACTTCTGCAGTCAGCAGCGGGGACGACCTTTACGTATCATGTCCACTTACTTTAAGCACCGCCAGTATGGCACATGGCAACATAATCGTACCAGATTGTGGCACCAAATTGATCATGTTCTTTGCACGGCGCGTACGGCTCCTTTGATTACTGATGTCAAAGTCATGCCGGGTCTAGACTTTGATTCTGATCATGGATTACTGCGCGTTGCTTTGCGTGTCATGGCCCCTTGCAGGCAACCTCAGGGTCATGCTCTGAATTCTATAGGACATCGCAAGGTTCCCGCTTACCCCGCCTCCAGGTCGATAGCTTACGCGATCACACTGTTCAGGAACAGTTTAACGCCAAAATAGAAGAACTTATATCGAATGACCTCATGGACACGTATTCCCTTTTTTCTTACGGGCTGCGCAGAGCAGGGGAATGTACTCTCGGGGTTGTCAGCCACCAGTTTCGTCCACAATGGCAACTCGATCATTCAAACGAACTAGCTGCCCTCGCACGCCAAAAACAGGAAGCATATCGCCACCTGCACGACAGCACAAGTGCAAGGACCCAGTACCGAACCATTAGAAACCGGTGTAAGAAAGAAGTCATCAAGATTCCTAACCAGTGGTAGGACACACAAGCATCGAACAATCAAAATGCGGTGGAAACTCAACACCCTACCAACCCCTATGTAGGAATACAGCTGCTACGTCGCACACGCCGACATGGTCGGAAATCACCGAGCAAACTTAGGGATAGCGCTGGCCACCTACTCGCAACTCAAACTGCACGCGTTTCCCGCTGGAAGGAGCAGTTCGAAACCTTGCTAAATGTCCCTGCTACAGTAACTGAAGAGGTGCTAGCCCGTGTTTCTACACGGGAGATCCCGTTATCCTCGGTAATTCGGGAAATTATTTTCCAAAATTCTTGCTGGTCGGCTGGTGGCTTATTTTGAAGAGATTCCTTTACTCCGGGAAACACAATGCGGCTTTCGAGCAGGTAGGAGCACCATTGATATGATTTTCACCTTGAGAATGGTCATGGAGCTGGCTAAAATCAAGCAATTTCCCTTATTTATCCTCTTTGTGGACCTTCAGAAGGCATATGATTCGGTCTCTAGGGAGGGGATGTGGGCTATTCTCTTACGTAAGGGCGTTCCTCCAGATATGTTTTCTATTATCAAGGAATTTTACACTGGGAAAGAAGCATGTGTGTCTGTCGAAGGATCTCGTTCTGACCCTTTCGAATTACAAACAGGACTGGGACAAGGGTGTTGCCTTGCACCGTTTCTTTTCAACATGTTCTTGGCAGCGGTGATTGCGGATTGGCAACACCGGGTCACATCGACACTCTCTTGGCACTATAGAATAGATGGCCGAGGGGCAGTTGTCTAAATATGCCAGTTGGGATACGCTGCAGTTACATGACCTAGGGTATGCGGATGATGCTGCGTTCATTACGGATACATATCAAAAGCTGTGCCACCTGGCCCATTACAACAGTTGTATGGGGATTGGGGGCTCACCGTGTCAGCAGTAAAGACGGAGGTATTGTGCACGGACGGTCCGGATGGAGACCCTATCCCGGTGCAAGAACAAGACGGGATAACCAGTTTACAGTTTACGCCATGTTTTAAATTTTTAGGAGCTCATACCAGCAAGGAACCCGGCTGCTGTCAGGATATTGATCAACGGCTTGATGCCGCGCGTCGTGCGTTTTGCTCTCTGAATGCTTGTTTGTGGAATGTCCCACAAGTTGCCTTACCTACCAAACTTAGAGTTTTTCGTGGGTGCATGTTGCCTGTCTTACTGTATGGAGCCGGTACATGGACAACGGCTTTTTTCTGTCGACGGAAACTCAACTCGTTTTATATGAAATGTCTTCGCCATATTGCAGGGTTTAACTTGTTTAAGCAAGAAAGGTGGAAGCTCACAGATGACCACCTCAGAGCCTGGCTGGGAGCACCTGCCGTTCTTCAACTTATCGCCCAAAGCCGTATACGGTGGTAGGGCCACTTGGCCAGAATGCCGAACTTTCGATCGCCTATAAACACATGTTGTTTGGTTTTTTGCCCAGTGATGTTGGTGTTCCCACACAGGTGGGTAAGAGGTCCGGCAAACACGGAATTTATTCAGGATTTGAGACAGGCGGACATCCCTATCACCGGGTGGATGCATTTGGCAAGGACAAATCACGGCCGCGATTGGCGACAGAAAACTTTGAATATGGCTCAATGGTTCCCCCCACAATATCCTGTTTTCCGTGCCGCTCCGCCGGTCCGAAGTGCGTCCTTAGCGGTGGCGTCCCCGCCCTTGGTCAGAAAGCAGTCCTTTGTCGCGCTGGCAGAAAGGAGTCAGCAGTGGTTTAATGACCTAGAGCATGAATCCGGATTTTTTCAGTTTGAAAAGGCTGTTGGAGGTCGCCAGGCTGGCCTCGTCGCCATTCAGGAATGTCTGTTTCAGCATCATGGCGAAAATTGGCGTAAAGTGGAACTCCCTGCCAAGATGGAAACACTGCTTGAACATATCCCCGCTACTGCTTTGTTGCTGGAAATGCAAGATATGAGTCTTTTTCAACTTCTCCTGCTGTGATGGACCTGCAGTTGTCCCCCCGCCTGATCCTTCTGCCTCCAGTAGCACACCTCGTCGGCGTTTACTCACAAAATCCCCCCGCCCTGACAATATGCCTCCTCCTCCAATCCCAGTCAGCTCCCTTGGTGTTCAGCAGTCTGCCCTCCCCATGCGAACGCGTGGATCTTCCCATACCTTTCATATAGTTTCTGAAGGAGATTATGTTTGCTCTGTTTGTGGTCGGGTCTTTCCTACCAAAGGTGGTTTGTCCAAACATGGGACGTGGACCAGATGGGACGATGGATTGCTATGTTTCGCCCTCGATATCAAGCTGGCAGAGAGAATCGCCCCTGGGTCTTTGAGCTTTCCATTTCTGTGCTCTCCAATGATGCCATTCGACAACTCATGGACCTCCTGGCTACGGAAGTTCGTGATGAAGCGGTGCGGGTGGAACCGCAAGGCTGGAGCCAGACTCAGTTGCAAAAAGCAGTATGGGAGGATCTCAAGAAGTTTACTGCACGTTCTTCCAACCAATGAACTCCAAGCTGTCTGCGGTAATTTACTTGCAAGGTGCTGGTGCTCTTCACTCAAGGGTGTTCTGTGCTGGCTTTGGTGCACGTTTTTGCTCTCAGCAAGCTCTCTGCCAAGCAGTTCTTTGCTGACCTTTTTGCTCTTTTTTTGGCTGCAGCGGGGCAACCTCAGGAGCACCAGGAGCTTCTGAGGAACGAGTTCGCCATGAGGATGTGCGAGCTGCGCAGCGATCTCTCTTTGATGGTGACGTCCTACGTGGTGGCCTTTGCGGGCCTGCTGAACAACCACGTCAATCGCATGTTCTTTCACTCCCTTCGTTGCTGTGGCTCTTCGAGCCGGGGAGAGAAGCGCTTGAGTTACTGAGGTGGAAACCATGCAACCGCTCATGCGACGAGGCAGCAACATCACTAGGTTGAGGGGTCTGTTCCGCAGGGCGAACCCTGAGACCTGTGCCACTTCGGTGACACGAAACACCGACCCTGTTGAGGACGAATTCTTTGAAGGAAAGCGCCCTCCCACTTTTTTGCAACAGGTCTCCGCCAAATCGGGAGGCCGCTGTGGCACACGAGTTCGACATTTGTACAGACATTCCAGAGCCTTGCTTCCTTCCAATGGTCTCTCAGTAGGCACGCTGAATACTCAAGGTCTTCAATGGAATTTGTTGATCCATCGTGACAAGTTAAGCACTGTTTTGCGGATTGCCAGAGAGCGTCGTTTGGACGTTCTCACCCTTAGTGAGTTGCACTTCCAAGAAGTGAATCAACCGGCAGTCGTCTATATTGAGGAGTTTTTATGTACTAGCCGGGGCACAGTCGGTTTCCCTACTTTGTATGCCTTTTGCACTGATGTGGGAAGCCTCCGGACGCAAAACTTTTTTTGAGGGGCACTCTGGCTGTCTTTTGGCCATCACTTTCCAGTTTCAAGGCCGCTCTCTTGCATTCGGTGCCAACTACAGCACAAGTAGGACATAGACGAGAACACATGGGTCACTTTTAGCAATACATCGTAGGATTGCTGCAGAACACCATGAACAGCTTTGGGGAGGAGATTGGAATGCACATGTTGCAGCCGAGGCTGCTGATGCAAACATCGGTCCCAAAGGTTTGGCCACGGCCACCACCATGGGGGGCCGCGTTTTCAGAGAAGCGCTGGCGGGCACCCCTTTGCTCCAGTTAGATTCCCACATTCCCATCAAATTTCGCGGCACATGGCGACATGATGTGAACAAGCAATGGTTTGAATTAGATTTCTTTGTTGCGACGGCGTTCTTCAAGACCTGTCTCCAACGCCATGGAGCCACTTTCTCGGGAGTTGGTGATCACATGGGGAAACAGTTGTTCTTCCATATTAGCAATCCAGTTTCTAATTCTAAGCAGATGACCCGCAAAAAACTTTGGCACACGATTCATGCCTCTCAGACAGCAGCCGCCAAATACCAAAATACCCGGCTGAATTTTGAGGCTCTCCGAGGCAATTCTCCGGAAGCCATTTCTTGCCGCGAACAATTTAGTTGCTTTTGTTGAGTGTGTGATGCAAGACCAACAGCTGCTACTCAGCCCAGAATCAGGTTCCACTGATTCCTCACCTCATGTACTGCATTGCTATACGGACGGTAGCTCAGATCCGGCCACTCACACCGCCGGGTGGGGGGTAGTGACATTCTGTGCACAGCACAGAGAAACCTTTCACGTTCTCCCCCACATCCCCCTTTGCTAGCAATGTGGGTGAACTTTTGTATAACCCATGCTTTCCAGGTAGCGCTGGCCCAGTCACCAGAAATCAAAGATGTCATAATCTATTATGATTCTCAGTATGCAGCCCAAACTGTCCAAGGCCATTGGAATGCTACCCGGAACAAAGGACTTGTTAAGCAGGCGCAGCACTTGTATCACAGGTTACTCAGACGTTGTCAGATCCACTGGCGATGGGTGAAAGGACACTCAGGTGTTCTGGGCAATGAACTGGCAGACCAAGCGGCGAATTAGGGCCGACTTGGGAAGCAATTGCTCCCTCCGCCTGAGGTGGCCCATGCAGCGGAGGCTGCCAGCACCAATTTCCGGCAACGTCGCAGGCAAAAATCTCCACCAGATGCTTTGTTTAATACTGAGCCACCTCCCATGCCAACAGAGCCAGCTATCTCATGGACCGACTTATCTACTGTGATGTGTGAAGCAATGAATGTGGTCGCTGGTGCCACCAAGACCAGATCATTTACTTCACCATATACTCCTCATGACAAAGAACGTTTGAAAGACTTTGATGACGCCATCAGAGCCACTTGGGAGCAAGTTCGTTGCATTCAATATTCTGCCGATCAGGAAGAAGCATGGCGTCAGAATTATTTGGCAAAGCGCCGCAAAAAAACTTCGCCAAAAAATGTCGTATCAGATATATCAAAGCTAAAATTCGAGAATTCAATACGCATATGCATAACCATGACATGGGCCGGTTCCACCAGACCCTGAAGCAGCTAGGTGTGCGATATATGCCGACCTCCGAGGAAGGTTTGTGTCGTTTCAGCCTTGAGGAAATGAAGCAAGATAATGAACGTGTTTCTTGTGACCGTCGTCCTGTCAACACTCAGGTCATTGCCGGCGCCGTCCGCCAGCAGGCCATTGACGAAACCATGGGCTTTTTACCTTCCAGGCAAGAATTCAGCCGGGCTCTTGCGGCTCTTAAAGAAAGTGCACCTGGTCAGGACAATGTCACAGCGACAATGCTAAAAAACTGTGGTAGCCGTGCTCAAGAACAATTGTATAGCATGATTTGCCAAATGTGGACCACGGATGCTGCCCAGTGGGACCAGCTTCTCACTACAGGCATCGGGGTCATGCTTTTTAAGAACGGCAAACGTGAAGACCTTGACAATTCTCGGTGCGTCGTCCTTTTACCGATGCTTTCCCCCGGCTGACGCCGCTCTTTTGCGTGGCAGGCGTGGCATTTGGTGACATCGACGACATCGACCTCCACTTTGTGTGGCAGGCGTGGCACTTGGTGACATGGAGCTTCGTTTTGTGTGGCAGGCGTGGTGCTTATGAGACTGGGCTGGGTCTGGTGACGCGCTTGGGTCCCGGCTGACGCCGCTGACGCCGCGGCTCTTTTGCGTGGCAGGCGTCGCATTTGGTGACATCGACCTCCACTTTGTCCGCGGATCCTCCAAGATAGTTGCGAAGCTGGACAACCACGTTGCCAGCAATTTGTTCAAGTTGCATACGTATTTGCACAGTCTAGCAGTTTTGCTTTCTTGCTCGTCCTTGCTGCCAGGTACATTTGCCCATCGTCCGCGGCCCGTGTGCACTCAAACGCACACACACACACAAAGACAAACACACAGACACACAGACACGCACACACGCACACACACACATACACACACATCCACCCAGCACATACTAACACACACACACGAGTACCCAGAAAGAAGATGAAAGAAGCACACGCGCACACACACACACAACACACACAACACACACACACAACACATATACACACACACACCCTCACATTCTTTTGCCGTCTTTTTCTTTCTCTATCCGTCCCCTGCAGACACACGGCGACACATCCACATAAACACACACATACGCACACACACACACCCATACACACACACGCACAAGCACACACGCACATATATACACATCAAACAGACACACACCTCTGTCACACACAGCTTTTGCACACATACCCTTTCTCTCTTCTATTGTTACCATCTGCTCTTTACACTTCTGTTGGTACTTATTGGAAGAAGTTGACATGTGGGGTTATCCGGTCCTAAAATTGTTCTTGTTCTTGTTCTTGTTCTTGTTGTTGTTGCTGTTGTGGTTGTTGCTGTTGCTGCTGCTGTTGTTGTTCTTCTTCTTCGTGTGCTTCTTGTTGTTGTTGTTGTTGTTGTTGCTGCTGGTGTTGTTGTTGTTGTTGTTGCTGTTGTTGTTGTTTCGGTTGGTGCTGGTGTAGTTCTCGGTTGGTGCTGATGTAGTTTTTGGTTTTGTTGTTATTTTCTTCCTCTTGGATTGAAATCAAGGACACGGCTCCTCAATCTCTGTGTGCGCCCCCCCTTGCCATTGGCCGGGGCGAACGGATTTTTGAGTATTCGCGCAGTTGTTTTCCTTGTGGTCCAATTGCTTCGGCTGGTGGGTGCTTAGCCGCCCATTTGCCCATAGGCAGCTTCTCCCTGTCGCCAGGATGGCTTGACCGGAAGTGCCTGGGGTGACTGGGCCAACTACACTGCTTCGCCTTTGCGTTGAGTTGTTTGCACGCCATTGCTAGCTACAAGCCGAGATCTTGGCAGCTTGCCGGGGTCTGGTGCCAACTTAGAAAACTTGTATAGATCCGGATCTGTTAAAATAAAATAGGATAATAAGCTTTGATTTGCAACACATATTTTTTTCCTTGATTGAAGCCCTATGGGAATGGAAGGCTTTATTTACCGTATAAAATGATAAAATCCTAATTTAGAAAATTAATTGAAAATTCTTTAAATCAGAGAATTGACCCGTTCAAACCCATTCACTTTATAAAAAAATAGGAACCTAATCTATGATATATACAGGGGTCTTGAGTTATGTCGTATCTTCATGTTGAAGTCGCATCGTCACTGGCGCCTACCGTACGAAACAGCTTTTTTCTTAATCTTAGCAATAGTTGATTATTATGAAATTATTGATTTCTCTGCGCGCCCACAGTGTTTTGTTGGTTATCTGGTTTGTTGCGTGTCTGTTNTTTTTCTTAATCTTAGCAATAGTTGATTATTATGAAATTATTGATTTCTCTGCGCGCCCACAGTGTTTTGTTGGTTATCTGGTTTGTTGCGTGTCTGTTTATGTGTTTCTTGTTTGTGCTCCCTGCCCATTCTGTTCAAGTTTTGCTGCTCGATTTTGGGGAAGGATTTTGGAAAGGGTCTTGGAATTGGACTTTTTGG
>BGPT01000366.1:306105-328726 GCA_003297045.1 Symbiodinium sp. clade C Y103
CTTTGTATCAGGAGTTTGCCAAAAAAGTGATCAACGGTCAAATCCTTCGAACGAAGGAGGGGCGATCCAAATGGCTGATCGCTTGGAAAGGCAACAGATACTGACGCTTCAGCAAAGAGCAAAGTACCAAAGTCGCGATGAGACAAAAGATTACCTCGCATATGCAACTCACAGAGCTTGGAGAATTTAGACTTTCGGGTCTGCAACATTGGTTTTGTCTGCAAAACCGCGTTCAATTACCAACCTGTGAAAACCAGCGCCCCAATGGAGAGCGCGTCTGATCCCAGCTTGTACGCATGCTTTTGCACGTGCTTCTGCCAATGGTTTTGTCTGCAAAACCGCGTTCAATTGTCGCGATGTGAAAACCAGCGCCCCAATGGAGAGCGCGTCTGATCCTAGCTTGTACGCATGCTTCTGTACGTGCTTCTGCCAATGGTTTTGTTTGCAAAACCGCGTTCACTTACCAACCTGTGAAAACCAGCGCCCCAGTGGAAAGTGTATGCAATTGATGCGTCGTTNNAAAATGATGCTCGTGATGTGACTTCAGCGTCGTGATGTGCTTTGGCTTTTTCGTGGCGCCCGCCACACATGATGTGCCTTTTGCGGCGTGATGTGACTTGAGTCGAGTTCTCGTAGATATTTTCTTTTCTTTGTTAAATAAAAATCGCTAAATAGTAAATATAAATTTTAAAAAATAAATTAAAATTAATGATTTGAGGTGAATATTTTTTTCATAAAAATTGGAAGATTGGATGGTGGATTTACAAAATTTGATGAATATTGATATTTTTAGAATGTATCTTTTAAAAAATAATTTATGGATATTTTTGATTTTAAAATGAAAATATTAAATAGAGATAGATTTTATGAAAATGGATGGTTGGATGATAAGGAATTTATGAAAAAATAAATGATAATATCTTTATAATAAATAAATAAATAATGATTGATTTTTTTTAATACATTTTTATTTGATTTTATTTGATTTTATTTGATTTATAAAATGGATAAATTAAATAATATTATATGTTATAGGATAAATAATTCTTTTTTAAAATTATTTTAATATTAGAAATATATCTTAATTAAATAGTTTATTTTTTATATTAAATTAAATTATTATTGATTTTAGACTTTTTTATATTTTTATAATATGGATAGATATTTTTTTGCATATGATACATAATATTTAATTTTTTTTGTTTAAATATCTTATAATAAAATAAGAAAATTGAACTATTTTAAAATATATATTTTTTACGAAATGAAAGCATATTGAACTCTTAATTGAATATTCAAATTTTTAATATTGAATTTATAATTATTTTTTTTGAAAAATATGCTATTATAATATTATTATTTTAGATATAAATAATTTAATTTTATATTAAATTAAGATATGGATGAAATGATATTATCGCAAAAAATTGGAAATATAAATTTTTGATAATATGATATTCTAGGTTGTGGAAATCCATGCGTTTCAATGAAATGTATGTCGTAGGTGGGGGAGAATTTTAGTGAAGTCGGTGCGATGTTGCGTTCAGGTGGTATTTATTATATTTGTATTTTCTCTAATTGATGGTTTACCGTGAGTTTTTCCCAGGTACCCCGCGGACGGTTGTAGCTTTAGATATTGTGGTTTTCCCCTATTCGTATTGTTAGAGACTTTAGCCGTAGTGATTTCATGTTTTTAACCCCGTGCCGTTGGGGAAAGCTTGTTTGAGGGGTAGCAGCGATTCCTGCCATCGAATGCGTCTTACATAGGGAGAGGAAGAGGAAGAGGAAGGAAGGGAGAAGAAGAGGGACGCAGAGGGACGAAGAGGGAGGTTTGGGGAGGAAGAGGGAGGAAGAGGGAGGAAGAGGGAGGTTTGGGGAGGAAGAGGGAGGAAGAGGGAGGTTTGGGGAGGAAGAGGGAGGAAGAGGGAGGAAGAGGGAGGAAGAGGGAGGAAGAGGGAGGAAGAGGGAGGAAGAGGGAGGAAGAGGAGGGAGGAAGAGGGAGGAAGAGGGAGGAAGAGAGGAAGAAGGAGGAAAAGGAAAGAGAAGGAAGGAGGAGGAAGGAAAAAATGGAAAAGGAAGGAAAAGGAAGGAAGGAAGGGATAAATAGCAGACATTAGCAATCTAAAATTTTGAACCTCGCCCGGACCTCGCTTGGACTTCGCCTGGATTGCGCCCAATCCTAGGCATCGTTTTCATTGTGTGCTTGCTTGTTTGCGTGCGTGCGTATATACGTATTGTGGTGACGCAATTGCACATTTATTTGGCAATATTGATATAATATATGGTCCCAATGGATTGATTCCCAGAAACATACCTTTAGATGATTATTTAGATTTATTTTGGGAGATATATGTGGATACGCGTCCATATGGTATCTAACATTCGTAGATATATATTTCTAACTCTTTTGGACGTGATTATATTCACGCATCCTGATGGAAATTTGGAAAATTAGGGGCTAGAAAAATGGATGTACGAATGATATTTCTACGTATTGCGTCCCATGGTGCATTGATTTGTTTGACTTCCTGAATGCGCAGCGTCCCATGCTCTTTTCACCTTGGTTCCTTACATGCACTGATTTTCACGTCCCGGAGTATATAGAGATGGAAAAAAATAGGAGGATGGAGAGAAGAGAAAGGTAGAAGAAAAATAATTAGAGAAAAAAGAAAAGAAAGAAAATATAATCGCGTGAAATTGCGCGAAATAGGAAATTCCTTGAATATATTAGGATTTTTTTCTAATATATTGGGGCTCGGGAGGGTCGGAAGCTAGCTTCGCGAAAACGGAGCGCGGATTTATTTGGAGAGATTAAAGCTGGAAAATTAGATATTATTGTGGTGCGAAATATATATCGAAATTTCAATATTAAAAGTGATGATTTCGGAATTTTTATTGATTTAAAAAAGAAATTAGATATATTAATATTTATATAATTCGATTTTTTTGATATAGATTCGGAATATGGAGGATAATTGATATATATATATAATCTATACGATTTTATTTTATAAAGATTTGGAATATATATATATTTATTATAATAAAATAATTATTAATGAATTTAATTTTTTACGAAATTCGTAGAATTAATTTAAGGGTATTATATATTAATTAAATATTTAATGATCTTTGATTCTAATTGAAAGAATTATATAAATATAAATTATATATAATTTAAAGATTTTTTTTAATAAATATTTATTTTTATTTAATATATATATATTTAATAAATAATAAATATTGATTTCTAAAAAATATTATTTTTTTTATATTTTTTTAAAAAATACTATTTTTAAAAAAAATCCAATGATTTTATGAAATTTATTTTTTTTAATAATAAATTGAAAATCTATATTTGAAAATTGAAATTAGTTGTAGAATAATAATTAGAAAATCGAATTTGAATAATATAATATAATAATAATTTGAATAATAGAATAATAATAATTTGAAAATTATTTCTCCTCGGTACAGCCCCTATGTCTTGGACTGCACACCAATAAATGATAGGATTATAGAGCTAAAGATTGCAGCAAAAGGAAGACATTTCAATATAATCAACATCTACGCGCCACACAACGGAAGACCACACGAGGAGAAACAAAATTTCTGGAATGAGTTGAATAGTCAATGTGAAACACATGCCAAATGCGTCCCAATTTTTATAGTAGGAAACATGAATGCTAGAATTTAAGGCAGACAAATTGCAGAATTTGATATAATGGGACCCCACACATTCGGACGTGGGGCAAGATACTTGCAGGATATGCCAACTGACCAATTGGAAAACAAATAATTCCTCATCGATTTTTGCAAATATAACAATTACTTAATTGCAAGTACATACTTTCCTAAACCCCCACAAAACCAATGTACATTCAAGTTCTCTACCACGGATGGCTTTGTGCCACCATGGACACCTGAAAGATTTGCCCAATTGGATCATGTTCTGTGTCCAAAACGCTGGAGAAATGCACTAGCTGATGTTGAAAGCAGGCCTGACATAGCCTTTGACACTGATCACGCAATTTTGATTGCAAACATCTGCATCAAGCTTGGATAACGCAAACATCAGAAACGAAAAAAGATCCACAGATACCGAAACCCCAATCCACAAGCAACGACACTATTCAATGATGACATTAAATCGAATTTCATATATGGCACTTCAAGGGAAAACATACAGCGGAATAACAAAAATTTCTCGCAAGCAATCAAGCAAGCCGCGGACAAATTCCTTATCAAAAATTCCACATGAATAAAAATAACATTACATTTCTGAAGCAACCTGGAGTTTGATAGAAAATCGACAAAGATCTAGGATGCATAACGATACCGTACTCGAACAGCAACTTATTGCAACTATCAAGCGATCCGCAAAACGTGACAAGAAACTATGGAAAATGCGGCTCCTCGAAGATTTTTCCTCTTCAAGGGCAAAATGGAAAGGCATTAANATCCGCAAAACGTGACAAGAAACTATGGAAAATGCGGCTCCTCGAAGATTTTTCCTCTTCAAGGGCAAAATGGAAAGGCATTAAACTTGAGAAATCTGATTTCAAACCATCGTTTTATAAGTTAACAGATATTCACGGTCAACCTGTTCCATTAGACAGAAAAGCAGATGCGCTAGCAGAATACCTCGAATAAAAGCATTGGGCAAACATCCCCCATTTACCGCCCGACAAGGTAGACAAGAGGCACGCGGTTGACACACCACCGCCTATAAATGTGGGGTCAATCACAGNATCCCCCATTTACCGCCCGACAAGGTAGACAAGAGGCACGCGGTTGACACACCACCGCCTATAAATGTGGGGTCAATCACAGTAGAAGAAGTACGAGAAACCATATGTATATCAAAAACAAATAAATTTCCAGGCCCTGATGGCATCACCATCGAACTTTACAAACTTTTAGACGATGAGAATTTGATGACCCTAGCGCAAATCTTCAACCAAATGTTGACCGAAGAATCTTACCCAAATGATTTTGCATACGTGGAAGTTGTTTCAATCTACAAGAAAGGAAATCCGGAATTACCTGAAAACTACCGTCCAATATCTTTGTTAAATTCATCATACAAAATTCTGGCAAAAATCCTGCAAACACGAATTGCCGACGCAACTGATCAGCTTATNAGCGATACGCAATTTGGATTCAGAAGGGGAAGGAGTACTTCAGAACCGCTGTTCTGCGTGAGACGCCTGCAGGATATAGCGGAAGCTGGTCACCAGAACTTAATTTTGATATTCTTAGATTGGGAGAAAGCCTTTGGCAAGATAAATCATATGAGATTAGTGGAATCATTGGAAAGGATGAAAATGAACAATAAAATGATTAATAATATCAAGGCGCTATACGAGCATCCTTTTTTCAAGACAATTCACAACGATAAAGAAAGTGAATGGAAAAAACAACACTCCGGAATTCGTCAAGGCTGCCCTTTGTCTCCTTATTTGTTTATTTTGATGATGAATGTCTTATTCTTCGATGTGAAACGCAAGAATAACGATCCTCACTTTCGAAAGATAATCAACAACATGAAATTTCATGAGCTCCTATACGCTGATGACACACTAGTAGTTGCAAAAAATACCCAAATTGCGAAAAAATACCTGAAATATATCGAGGAAGAATCAGAATATAATAAGATAAAGTTAAATAGAGATAAATGCGTGGGCATCACATTCAATAAAAACAGCCAAATCACTTTCGCTGATGGGCAACCTTTAAGAAATATGGACGAAATCATCTACTTAGGAACTCAGATCAACAAAAGAGTGGATCCCAAAACGGAAATAAACCGACGTATCTCACAGACAATGCCTATACTAAAGAAGCTGGACCTATTCTGGAAACAAGCCCGGGTGTCAAACAAATGGAAAATTCAAGTGTTCAACGCGGTATGTGTTTCAAAATTCATGTGCAGCTTGGAAGCACTTCAGCCCATAGAGGCTACGGCAGCTAAACTGGACACATTTCAATTGAAAGGTTTAAGAAAAATTTTGAAAATGTCGACAACGTATATTGACCGAACAAACACAAACCAAGAAGTATATAGACGTGCAAATTTGGAAATGGGTGAAAGCGCAGNCGACAACGTATATTGACCGAACAAACACAAACCAAGAAGTATATAGACGTGCAAATTTGGAAATGGGTGAAAGCGCAGATGGAATCATCCGCCCACTAAAGGATATTTTGCGAGATAAACGGAGGAAATTATTGGGGCATATCATCAGAAGACCTAGAGACCACCCACAACACCAAACAACTTTTGCGACGGGAACACTCCTGCCCCAACAAGTTGAACAAAGAAGGGTGGGACGCCCAAGAGCGGCGTGGACATATGAAACCATGAAAGATTGCTGGCTCAGAAAATATGAGCATATACCGTTCGAAATGCAAAACCGGGAACACCGCGAACAGATAAAAACATGGGCCTTCAACCGCGAAGCACCTTTCTGAAAATTTTTGTAAATTCGATCTTCACCTGAGAGCATAGTTGCTGTAGTGGTGCCAACGGGTCTCACCCAGACCTATGACAGGAAAAAAAAGAAATTGAATATTAAGCATATTTTTTGACTTCTATATAAGATTATATAGATATTTTTATGATATATTTTCAGAAAAAAATCTGAATATTTTTGAAAATTTGATTTAATCAATCTTGTATTTAAATATAAATTATATTATTATAAAATCAAATAAAATGGAAATCAATCAAAAAAGAAATATTGAATTTGGATCAGGAGCATTATGAAATTTGATTTTACAAGAACCTAATATTTATAGAGGTTACGAAATCTAATTTTGTTATTTTGACGATTGTTATGAATAAATTTTTGAAGATCCATGAGATTTTTGGATTTTCTTGGTTTTTTTTTCACATAGATATCAAATATATTATTATAAAATCAAATCGTATAATATTATCCAAGAAAAAGAAAATGGGATATTATGGAAATCTTATTTTGATAAAATATATTAATATTTTTTGATTTTTTTAATTATTTTTGATAAATATATATTTAATATAAATTCCTCAAGAATTTATTATATATATATACAGAATAAATAATGATATAATTTGATCCTTTATTTGCAACTACTTTCCACGCGGGGGCATGCAATATATAATTCTTTTCCCATAGAAATGAATCCAACCTATGGAATGAAGATGAAATAATTTATCGAAGGAAATTTAGAAGGGAAACTTCCGATAATATGGACAGTTGAAAAGCAGAGGTGAGAAGAGCCAAGATGTGAAGAGCTCAGCCATGAAGAAAGTCAGAAGATGAAGAAAGTCAGAAGAGAGAAGATNACACTGTGTTTTTCCAATGTTTTGTGGCTCCGGAGGGTCGAGAAGTAGGCTCGCTAAAGCGGCGGGTGCGGAGACATCTCGGCAGATGAGAGATGAAAATTTGCACGCCGTTGTGGCGCGAAGCACATTTGGAAGTAAAAAGTGTTAAAAACTGTCAGGTTCGGAGCACTTTTGCAAGTTGAGCTGTGGAAAAAGTGCACGGCGCTGTGGCGCGAAGCACATTTGGAAGTAAAAAGCGTTAAAAACTGTTGGGTGCGGAACGTTTTCGGGAGTTGAGATGTGGAAAAAGTGCACGGCGCTGTGGCGCGAAGCACATTTGGAAGTGAAAAGTGTTAAAAACTGACGGTCTCGGAGCACTTTTGGAAGNTCGGAGCACTTTTTGACGATTCGATGACGACTCGATGTCGAAAAAGTGCACGCCGTTGTGGCGCCAAGCACATTTGGAAGTCAAAAGTGTCAAAAACTGCGGGTTTTAAGCACATTTTGACATGTCAGTTAACTAACTGAACTAACAACTTAACAACTTAACAACTTAACAATTGAACAACTTAACCACTTAACCACTCAACAACTTAAACAACTTAACAACTTAACAACTTAACAATTGAACAACTGAACAACTTAACAACTGAACAACTTTACCACTTAACCACTCAACAACTTAACAACTTAGTTAATTAGTCAGTCAGTTAGTCAGTCAGTCAGTTAGTCAGTTAGTCAGTTAGTCATTTAGTCAGTTAGTCAGTTAGTTTGTTTGTTAGTCAGCTAGTTTGTTANGTTAGTCAGTTAGTCATTTAGTCAGTTAGTCAGTTAGTTTGTTTGTTAGTCAGCTAGTTTGTTAGTTAGCTAGTCACTTACTCAGATAGTCAGTTAGTCGGTTGGTCAGTTAGTCGGTTAGTCAGTTAGTCAGTTAGTCAGTTAGTCAGGTTGGCAATTAGTCAGTGAGTCAGTTAGTTAGTTTGTTACCTAGTTTGTTAGTTAGTTACTTAGTCAGTCAGTCAGTTCGTCAGTTAGTCAGTTAGTTAGGCAGATAGATAGACAGATAGATAGGCCGACGCTCCAACCANTGAGTTCGCTCTGCCATCCATCAGTCATAGCAACGAACCTCTCCTATAGGTTTGCCATTTTTGAAACTTCCGCCACCGCCTTGTGCGGTACTACTGGTATAGGGTATATGAAATATTTTTTATCTAAAGCAATATATTTTTCCAAGATTTGAATTAAATATGAAAAAATATACAATATTATTTTTGTTATTTCTAGATCCCGAATATCAAAATATATATAGGAAATCTTGATTTGCTTAAGATTCCAAAATTTAATTCAAAAAAATTCAATCACCTAGCCATTTGAAAATTTTGGGATGCAAATTACCCAAAACTGTGGTTTTATCAAGATTTTAAAGCTTCGGAGAGGCTCCAAATCAAGATTTCAAGGTTCCGGAAGGCTCCGGAAGGCTCCGGAAGGCTCCTGAAGGCTCTGGAAGGCTCCGGAAGGCTCCGGAAGGCTCCGGAAGGCTCTGGAAGAATCCAGAATGCTCCAAAGTAGGATTTCGACGATTTGGGGTACAGGAATTAGACGGTGTTGAGAATAGTCCCTTCCTAGGTTCGGGCTCAACGGGCCCGACGGGCTCGACGGGCTCGACGGGCCCAACGGGCCCAACGGGCCCACTTCACGGGCTCAACGGGCCTGACGGGCCCAACGGGCCCGACGGGCTTAATGGGACCGGCCCAAACGGGCCCGACGGGCCCACTTCACGGGCTCAACGGGCCTGACGGGCCCAACGGGCCCGACGGGACCGACGGGCTTAATGGGACCGACCGACGGCCGACAGCATCAACGGGCCCAATGGGCCCGACAAGCTTATCCCGAATAAAAGATGCACTGACAGTGTAACGTTTATGTTGTTCGTTTTCATTTTGAAAAAGATCAACTGTACGCAGTAGTATGTTTTTATGATGAATGTATGTGTGTATGCGGGTATGTGTGTATGTATGTCTGTATGTATGTCTGTATGTATGCCTGTTTGTATGTATGTCTGTATGTACGTCTGTATGTATGTCTGTATGTATGTATGTCTGTATGTATGTCTGTCTGTCTGTATGTAAGGTCGAACTTGTACATGCACACAGCGTTTACAAAAATTGCATTTTTAGATTCACAATGATACATATGTATCGGGATAGTTTGTTCCAAATTCCAAGTCCCCTACATTTTGTCGACTTTTTGGCAACGCTTGAACAGGCACGTTCTTAGGCGACTTGTGAAACGATGACAACTTCTCTGTCACGCGCACAACTTCTGAACTTGTTCAACTTCTGTGAAACTGGCACGTCATTTTTAAAGCACTGCCCAGGGGACTTAACCAAATTATAGCCACATACACATATACATATATACGCGCAAGATGGCTGTAGACTAGTTCAAAACAATGGTGGGGGCGGGGAAACATGTTATGCCCATAAAATATTTTATAAAACTATATAAATTTACAGATCGATAGGAATAGGTTTCATCCTGTATATTCAGCATTGAACACACATGATGTTTGTAAATACATGGACTTCTGTGTGGTATGCAAACGGAGTGCATGCCGTCCCACCAGAAAATAATGTTGCAAAAACGGGTTGGCACGCTTATTAGAAGTTGCCCATGTCTGTCAGAAGGCGCCTATGGTTGGTCAAATTACATTTGAACGAAGTTGTTTGCGAATAAGCGTATGAATTTTTCAAACTAGTTGGGAGGCGCGCGTTTCAAATGAGTTTGCTACCACGCTTTTGAGGCTATGTTGCAAATGTATTCTGCACGTTTCTGGTGAACTTGCTGCCACGCTCTTGATGCTACGTTGAAAGCACGTTTCCGCGCTCCCAGTGGGCTTGCTGCCACGCTCTTGAAATTCATTGATGCTACCACGCAACCATGTTTTGCGCCCTTTTGCGCTTTTCTAGTGAATTTGCGCCACACTCTTGCTCCTGTGTTGTAAATAAGTTTTGAAGGCTTCTGGCAAATTTGTTGCCACGCCCTCGATGGTACATCGCTTCAAATTTTACAGGCTGCCACGCTCTTGATGCTATAGTAGGCAACTATGCTTTGCAATCTTCTAGTGAACTTTGTTGCTACACTCTTGCTGCTATGTTGCAAATACGTTTTGTCGGCTTCTGGCAAACTTGCTGCCACGCTCTTGATGGCACGTTGAAGCAGGTTTGGCACGTTCAAGTGAACTTGAGACAATGCTCTTGGTGCTACATTGCAACCATGGCCTGGGCGCTTCTAGTGATTCTGGTGGGCTTCCTGCAAGCTACGTTGCAAAGATGTTTTGCGCGCTTTAGCCCGTTTTTTAATGAACTTGCTGCCATGCTCTTCATGCTATGTTGCAAATACGTTTTGGCCGCATCTATTGAAACACGACGACGAGACGTTCGGACCTTTGCACGCTGCTAGTGAACTTGCTGCTTGCTCCTGTTGCCACATTGCCAGCACGTTGTGGAGGCTTTCAAGGACCTTGCTGACACACTGATGTTAAAACCAAATCAATCCAAAGGACATGCTTAACGAGGCGGTTTGAATAAAGGACTTTGAAATGGGCAAAGGCTTCCAAAAAATCATGCATTGGAAAGATTTACATTCTCCGCCCAAAGCTGATCTTGCGGGTTTTTCATTGCCTTTGCGCATGGTTTTCATTCTTGGTTCTGCAAACCCTCTCACGGTCTTCCACAGTTTCACTATTCTCGGAAATCTTGACTGAAGGCCTGCCTTCGGTTTTGCAAGCATCGGGCACCTTTGGGGGTGGAGCCTTGCTACGCTAAATTTCAAATAAATACAACATGAAGGGCATGCACACAGTATCACAGAAAGAAAGCCCTGGTTCAAAAAAGATCTCAGTAAAACAGACCTTGAGCAAAGTCTTGAATTAGCACGGACTTGGACCGACAGGGAAGACTTTCTTCCATGCTTCTACTGGCCTTGCGATTGCGGTTCCATGTGGGCCCATTTAAGAAAAGTCTATTTCCCAACGCTGTACTCTTGGGAAAACCAATCCATTGATCTAGCGCCAAATATGATGCAGGTAAGTGCGATGTGCTATGCGCAACCCTCTTTTTACAATAGAAAATTGGGCAGCTGCCGGAGATGGACCAGAAACCGAGATTTGTTTGAAACACCTTGGCATGCAGACATGGCTTTGCCGCTGCAGCGCCAGCTGCATCTTTATCAAATCATGGGCCGGTGGAAAGCCGTCGCGGACATGATTGCCGTATAAAAATTGCGGAATCATCTTGACAACCCTGGTGCTCAAGGCTGTATCATCCCAAAGTTGGTATCTTCCCCATTTTCATTCAAGGACCTCTTATACAGGAATGCCGCCAAGATCTCCACAAAATCTTCTCACAAGGATGGCACCAGAATCTCAATAAGATCTTCTCGCAAGGACCTTCTAAGGACATACAAGGACCTCTTGGAGGGTTTGACCAGGGTTTCCACAGAATCTTCTTGTAAGGACCTCTACAAGACCGCTGCCAAGATCTTCATACAAGGACCTTGCCAATCGGCTCAACGGGCCCAACGGGCCCAACGGGCTCAACGGGCCCCAACGGGCCCGACGGGCCCCACTTCACGGGCTCAACGGGCCCAACGGGCTCAACGGGCCCAACGGGCCCAACCCAGCAGAGGACCATGGCCGGAATTAGCCGGTGTTTTTCGACTGATGCCCATCATGAGATTTTATTTGGCATAATATGATATTTTTGGCAATATTTTCTAGCAGGGACGAAGAGGAAAGGATAATTTTGATGAAATCTAGTGACCTTCGGGCTCTAGATTTCATTAGAATTGATTTCTCTTCCCCTTCCTCCTGGCATTCTATCTCATATTCTCTCTGATATATGCTCTGACATTTTATCTGACATTTTCTATGCTATTTTATTTGACATTCTTTTTGGCATTCTATCTGGCATTCTTTCTGCCATTCTTTCTGGCATTCTATCTGGCATTCTAACTGGCATATCTTCTAAAATTCTTTCTCAGATTCTATCTGGCATATCTTTTTCTGACATTCTTTTTGATATTTTATCTGATATTCTATTTGGCATCTAGTCTGGCATTCTTTCTGGCATATATACGGATTGAGGTCCGGCAGCGTCCATTGGGATCTGCAGCTCGCGGTTGGGGTCCGGCAGTGCCCACTGGGATCTGGCGCTCGCGATTGAGGTCCGGCAGTACCCCTTGGAATCTGGGGCTCGCGGTTCAAGTCCGGCAATGCCGACTGCGATCTGGGGCTCGCGGTTCAGGTCCAGCAGTGCCCACTGCGATGTGGCCCTCGCAGTTGGGGTCCGGCAGTGCCCATTGCGATCTGGAGCTCGCGATTCAGGTCCGGCAGTGCCGAGTGGGATATGGGGCTCGCCATTGGGGTCCGGCAATGCCCACTGCGATCTGGAGCCAGCAGGTGGCGGAGGACGACGGCGAGGACAACGGCGAGGACGACGGCGAGGCGGCGAGGACGACGGCGAGGACGACGGCGAGCACGACAGGCGGGTAGCTCTGATAAAATCTAAGGCCCCTTATCTGGCAGATGGGGAATTATATTCTTTAGTTTAGTTTATTATATTTTTGGTATTCCCCCTGTTATTTCCAGAACCCCAAATCCTCAGAATTATTATGTGAAACCTTCTGGAACCTTAAAATCTTCAATTGAAATTCCCCTAGATTCTAAAATTTTGAAAAGACCTTGATGTTGAGCAATATTCATCCCAAAATCTGAAAAAGATCTACATTTGAATGACATCTTGGAGGCTTGAGGAAGCTTCCATTGAAAATAATATATATTCTCCTAATTTCTTGAAAATTTTCGATATAAATAAAGAAAATAAAAGACAATACTTCTTGAAAATATCTGATTTTGTATTTTTTACAATAAATCTTAGAATTATCTTTTTTATTTTTGACTAAATAATTGAAAAGATATTGATTTTAAGATATTTCATTTCAAATATTGGGAAAAAATTGAAATATCTTTGAATGAAATCTTGGAATCCTGAGGGAAATTTAATTGAAATCAATACTATAATTTATTTCGAATAATCCTCACCATTTGACTTTATTTGATAAATAATACGATATATATTTCTAACTTCTTTTTGGCAAAATTTGCTGGCAGGGACGAGGAGGAGAGGACACCTCTGATGAAATCTAGTGATCTTCGGTCTCTAGATTTTATCAAAGAATTCCTTTCCTCCTCTTCCTCCTGGCATTCTATTTGATATTCTTTCTGACATATGCTCTGACACTCTAGCTGACGTATTTTCTGGCATTCTACTTGATATTCTATTTGACATTCTTTATTAATATTCTATCTGAGATATATTCTGATATTTTATCTGATCTTGTATCTGACATTCTATCTGGCATCTAATTCGGCATTCTATCTGGAATTCTATCTGATATTCTATCTGATATCTAATTTGACATTTAATCTGATATTCTTTCTCTTTTTGTTTAGGCATATATATATATATATGTTCGGGTCCGGCGATGCCCACTGAGCGCGGAAGCTGGAGCGGTTGAGGTCCGGCAATGCCCAGTGAGATCTGGAGCTTGCAATTGAGGTCCGGCAGTGCATATTGCGATCTGGAGCTGGTAGATGAGGTCCGGCGATGCACACTGCGATCTGGAGCTGGTAGATGAGGTCCGGCAGTGCTGGAACTGGCAGGTGAAGTCCGGCAGTGCCCTTTGCGAGCAGTGCCCACTGCGATCCGGAGCTGGCGAGGAGGAGGAGGAAAAGGACGAGAAGATTGAAGGCATGACCTCTGATGAAATTTAACAACCCTAACCTGGCAGATGGGGAAGTCCCTAGGATGATTTTTTTTATTTGTGGTTTAATTCTTGGAACCATTTTTTTTTCTAATATTTGGCGAAAATATTGAGAAACCAATTAATTTTCTGATTTTTTTCATCCCAAAATTCCCCAAAAAAAAAAAAAATTAAAGGATTTTGAATAAAATCATGGAAATTTGAGGAAATTTCCATTAAATAAATATACTAGATATTTTCGATATTTTGAATATAGAAATAAAAAATAATTTAGAAAATACAATGAAATTTTAAAATCTTAGGGAAATTTCCATTATTAACATAATTTAATGATATATTCTTAATATTCTTTGATATTTTGGATGGAAAAATAGCACAAACTAATAAGATTCTGACGTATCTGGAAATTTCTAGGGATCTGTGGATTTTTTAAAAGGGAAGAAATTTATCTTCATATCTTGGAGGAAGGAATAAGACAATTCTCAAATAGTTATTTTGATTTAAGCAGGCTCGTCATCTATTCAAGATTTTAGATATTAATATTTCCATAATTCAGGAATATGATATAATTAAAAGATTTTGAATATAGATTTGAATATAATATATAATATGAATATGATACATAATATAAGACAATTTCTCCTAAATTTAAATTTCATTAAATTCTTTTCCACAATATAAAGGAATATGATATAAATAAAATAAGCAATTGAATATAAATTTAAATAATATATGCAAAAATAAGATATCCTTTAATTCCAAAGAAAAATTCGTAGAAAATGGGTCAAAAAGCTATATTCATATAAAATCCTCATGATATACCTTTTGAGGTCCCGACCTCGAAAAGAAACTTACTATAAACATCTATTCCATACACCTTTTGAGGTCCCGACCTCAAGAGGAATATTACTATAAAATATCTTTTGAGGCCCCGGACCTAAAAAGGAATATAAGTAATCCTGAATAATCATGAGTGGGGGATACCAAATCTGGGTCCTTTCGGCTTGTAAAGGACTCAAAAGGTACGATATAGCAGCTCTAAAATCGTGAATAATCGTGAATAATCGTAAGTGGACCCCATCGTCAATAAATCCTCGGCCGTAGAATCGGCAAGATTGCTACAAATATTTGGCCGTAGAATCTCGGCATTGCTATGGTTTCTCGGCAAATATTTTTTGTATAAAATATTCGGCAAGGACGGGGGAAATGAGGCCTTAGAACTTTGAGAGATATATAAAATAGAATAATCAGAAAATCTTGTATTTCCGCAATCCGAATGAACAATAAATTTATTGATTAGATAATATATCTAGAAAATGATACTTTTAAGATATATTTTAAATAAATAAATATTATGAAAAAATCAATTACTAGATTATTCTGATTAATTTTATTAAATTATATGAATTTATTATTTCAATATATCAAAAGATATTATTTTGATTCGAAAAATCCCGACCATAGTGCTTCAAAATATTTATTTTGATATTCTATCTGCTATTCTTTCTGACATTATATTTAATATTTTATCTGGCATTCTATCTAACAAATATGCTGATATTCTATCTGACATATATTCCGCAATTTTTTCTGACATTATATCATATTTGAGATTTTATCTGGCATTCTATATGACGTTCTATTTGTCATTTTATCTAATATTAAGGTCTGGCAATATCCATTGGGATCTGAAATTCGCGGTTGAGGTCCGGCAATGCCCGCTGGGATCTGGGGTTCGCGGTTCAGATCCGGCAGTGCCCGCTGCGATCTGGAGCTCACGGCTCAGGTCCGGCAATGCCCACTGCGATCTGGAACTTGCGGTTGGGATCCGCAGTCCCCTCTAGGATCTAGAGCTCTCAATTCAGGTCCGGCAATGCCCACTGCAATCTGGAGCTCGCGGCTAGGGCCCGGCAGTCCCCACTGGAATCTGGAGCTCGCGGTTCAGGTCCGGCAATGCCCATTGCGGTCTGGAGCTGGCAGATGAGGACCGGCAGTGCCCTCTGCGATAGGGCAGTCGCAGTTCAGGTGCGGCAGCGCCCATTGCGAGCTGGAGCTGGCGAGGCGGAGGAGGAGGAGGGGAGAAGAGGGGGCGGAGGCGGACAACTCTAATAAGATTTATCAATCATCATCTGGTAGGGGGGAAATAAGAAATATATTATATTAAATGAATATAATAATCAAGGATATATTTTGAAAAAAAAATGCAAAATATCTGTCGTAAAAATGGGACCTCCATAACGTTCCTTTCTGAAGAAAGATCTTGGTCTTGGGTTAGGAGGACCATGGAATTTGATTTAAAAAAATATTATATTTTATAATTATAGGTCATAGGATCTAATTTTATATAGATTATTGCATTATGAATAAAATTTAACATATCCAAATATATATATATATTTTTTTATATTTAAAGAATTTCATTTCAAATATAGATACCAATCGCGTAATTTTTAAATCGACTCATATAGGGGTCATCCAAAATAATGGTCTTAGCTCAGCAGGGTCGTGGTGGTCTGATCTGATTTTATTAAGATGTAATGGCCTACACAAGATCATAGGATTTGATTTTATATATATTTATTATATTATGGATTTTTGACAATTCTTTTTTTTGGATCCATGGTATATAATTTTCCGGAACAAAATTTAATTTATAATTATGCATATATTATTTTATTTTTTGAATACAATAAATTTTCATTTTGAAAAATAAATCCTTTGAAAGCAGGACATAATAATGAAAAAAAAATCCTAGGATAAAATTTAATAAGAAATATATTTGTCCAAGATATTTTATTTCGAGCATACCTTTCAAAATAGATTGTATTTTTGATATCATATTTAAAATAATTATTCAATTATTTTCAAAATAGAAAAAAATTGAATAATTGAATCGATTTCTGATATCGTATTCCTATGATTTTTTTGATATATTTCAATTAGTTATGGCAATCAATAAATCTATCTATATAGGAAATATATGATCCAGATTCCATTTATCGCAAATCTAAGCTATTTTTATAATTTTAAGATAAGAAATTATATATTTATTTTATTTTGCAATTGATTTTTAAATAATATCAGATTCTATAAATTTATTCTGACCATTATTTATCCCGATAATAAGAAATAGGGGGCCCCTTCAATATCACGGGCTTAGATTTGATCATGGGTAATTTTAGCTAAAAATCCAAAAAAGCGCATCCGACGGTACTTAAGCCATTATCGAAATTCTAGATCTTCGCTTAATTCCATCATTTAATAGGGTAATCCTACAGTAGATGGCCAAATTAATCAAACCCCAGGTGTATGATGTATAAGTTCCCCTGGACCCCCTGAATTTCAATGTTATTGCGCTAGATCTCCATATTAATCCTCCGGGGTTTGATTTATTTCGTTCATTCGTGGCCATGCTTTGACACCGCAAATAACATTGAAATTTGGGGGGATGGGGGTTCTGGATGTCTACAGCGGTTTGAATAATTCGTCCACCTACGGTATGCAAAGGGGGTGTGTTGCAAGAAGAAGAAGAAGAAGAAGACGTAGTAGTTAAAGTCTGTCGTAGACATAAAATACCAGAAATGGCTTGGTCGCGCAAGAATGGCACGAACAGATGGTGTCCTGCGAAGGCTGGGAGGAAGGTGCGTGTTGCAGATTATTCGTGGCATTGAAAAAGCGCTCAATCTTGCTATGCCTGGTACTTCGTGATGGTAAGGTGGTCTATTTATAAAATTTCTTTAATTTTTAAATATCTTCTTCCTCATTCTGCTTCCGTGCTAATTGCAAACGTCGCGTATTTCCATTCCGTGTGTGCGTAACGGCCAAAATAGCGTTGTTTTCCAATTCCATTTGCAGAGGGTAATGGAATGTCCTGTGTTTTTCCAGTTCCGTTTGCCCGTCCCAGTTCCCTTCCAGTTCCTTTTCCAATTCCTTTTCCAATTCCTTTTGCAGATTTCCTGTGTTTTTCTAGGGTTTTTGCTGCAATCCTACTTTTTTGAAAAATAAAGTGAAAAGTTCCTCTTTTTTTTTTGAAAAAGCAGGATTGCAGCAAAAACCCTAGAAAAACACAGGAAATCCGCAAAAGGAATTGGAAAAGGAACTGGAAAAGGAACTGGAAGGGAACTGGGATGGACAAATGCAACTGGAAAAACACAGGACATTCCACTAACCTGGACAAATGGAACTGGAAGAACACTGGACATCCCACTACATTGACAGAAGGCACAAAACAAGGATAGGAAAACATGGCCGCTTGAACCAGACTGGCGGACCGGACGTGGGATAAGCAAACAAAGGGGGAAAGTAGAACAAAATTAACGAACAGTGGGCTACGCGAAATTGAAATGAGGATAATTGATCCGCGGCTGAGGATGATGATGTATTGAGGACGTAAGCGGGAAAAAAATTTCTTCCTCCTGATGAGTATTTTCCACTTAACAAATTTATATTTTTCATGAGCATTTTCAGCGACAAAGAATTTTCTCATTATCATGGTCAGCTTCACACAATACTTCAATTGTCGTTCTGAACATCGACAAACATGCGAGATTTAGAGTCTTCTCTTCTAGGCGATGCCGCAGGTATAAAATAACGCAAGACCAGGATAAAAAATTTTCCTCTTGACTACCTGCACGCCTGACAGGTTTCATATGAAACACATTGGAGGATCGTTGATCAAAAAAACAATAAAAAGAAATAAAGATAGACACTCCAGACGGTATCATTATCCAAGATTTCATAGAAAAATAAAAATAAAAAGATTAAAAAACCAATGAAAAAGAAAATATTAAATAATAATGAATAAAAATAAATAAAAATAAATGAATAAAAAAGAAAAAAAATAAAAGAAGAAAAGAAGAGGAAAAAAATGATTAAAAAAAAATATACAAAAAATAAAAATATAAGAAAAAAAGAAAAATAAAAGAAATCCAAGAAAAAAAAGAAATTAATAATGATAAAAAAATCATTCCGGAATAATAAAAGAAAAAAAATATATATAGAAAAATCATGATTTAGAATTATAGTTAAAAAAAATCAAGATATATCAATTAATTAAGCTTTATATTAATGATTAATAAATTAAATAAATCAATATTTATTAAATTTATATTTAAATTTCTCAAATTTATATTTAAATATATTTTTATTAATTAAATAAAATTTTCAAAAAATTATATTTTATATATTATTCAAATTTAATAAATTATAAATAAAAAATTAATTATATTTTATTTTATATAATTTAAATTTATCAAATTTATATTTATTAATTATAGATTATATTCAATATTTTTGATTTTATAAAAATTTTAAAAATAAAATATAAATATAATAATTAAATATATATATTATATATATTTTTTCAAATATATCTATATAAAATTATAATAAATAAAAAAATATCAATAATATCATGAGATAATTTAAATATTAAAATTAAAATATATAATAATTAGGGTTGGTCCGCTGTTTCCAACAGCGTGGACTTTCGGATGATCTTTTAAAAAATAAAAAAAATATATTTATTATTATTCGAAGGAAATTTAAAAGCTAAATCTTCCGACAGTATGGGCAAATAGAAAACGCATAGCCATGAAGAAAATAAGAAAATGAAAAAAATCAGAAGAAAGAAGATCAGATAGGAAGAAAATCAGAAGAGAATAGATGCAGGTGCCCCAAAAGGTAGGAAAGTCACGAAATATTGTCTTTTTCCANAAGAAAGAAGATCAGATAGGAAGAAAATCAGAAGAGAATAGATGCAGGTGCCCCAAAAGGTAGGAAAGTCACGAAATATTGTCTTTTTCCAATATTTTACAGTCGGGAGGTTTAGTCACATCATGTTTTTTCAAATCCATATAGTTCGCCTGCGGAGAAATCGATGCGAGGGGGTCACATCAGGGTCACATCAATTCATATTTACAATGCGTTTCATATGAAAATACAAACTTTATCTTTGGATCCTGACGAGAACAACAAATACAATCGGAGCATAAAGCCATTGCACCGTGCAGCAAGACCCTGTGGCACACCACGCCACGAGTAAGCCACGGCAAAATCATTGCATGTTGTCTTTTGCAAGCCACACCATGTTTTGAAGAAGACATCAAAAGACAAGCGCGGGCTCTGGAAGGAGCGTTTCCCATTGGCACACCGTGAGCCAAAAGTCAGCAGATAAGCAAGCAGCCANCTGGAAGGAGCGTTTCCCATTGGCACACCGTGAGCCAAAAGTCAGCAGATAAGCAAGCAGCCAACCAAGCAGGCCGCGCAAAGCACACCGGCTGGGGCAAGAGGGCAAGCAAGCAAGCTCACAGGCAGCAGGCAAGCCAGCCAGCATGCAGGCAGGCAGGTTGGAAAGCAGGCGGGCCACGCCAAGCAGGTCAGGGAGAAANGCTCACAGGCAGCAGGCAAGCCAGCCAGCATGCAGGCAGGCAGGTTGGAAAGCAGGCGGGCCACGCCAAGCAGGTCAGGGAGAAAGGGGAAGCACACAAACAATCAAAAATTGGCCAGAAGCAGCAGCGGCCGCATCATATCAACAGCCGCAGCAGCAGCAGCAAACCAGCCGCAGCAAACGAGCCGCAGCAAAGCAGCAAAGCAGCAAACCAGCCGCAGCAGCAGCAGCAGGACCAGCAGCAGCAGCAGCAGCAGTACCAGCAGCAAACCGGCAGCTGCAGCAGCAGCAACATCATCAGCAGCAGCAAACCAGCCGCAAACCAGCCAGCAGCGAAGCAGCAGCAAAGCAGCAAAGAAGCAGCAAAGCAGAAACTGAATCCTGAGTATCTGAAAGCTAACAACTCCAGTGGCAATGCTGGCAGAAATTATACACCTGTTCTTTCAAATACTAGTTTTTCCATGTAAATATTGCTGCATGCTGCACCAACAGCTACATACTGACAGATTGAAATTACACAGCCCTTTGCAGGATTTATGTCTGCATTTTTGCAAGTTATCTAGTTTGCGTTGTATGGATTGAAACAACGAAAAACTACACGCCCAAGCCCAGAAACGCAACGGTAGTGCTCGCAGAACCCAAGCACCAGTTGTGTCAGCACAGGCAGCAGTAGCAGCATAGTATCAGTATAGTAACAGTAGCAGCAGTAATTAGCAGCACATGCAGTCTGAGCTGGTGGTTGTGGACTGCAGGAATATTCAAATTGTCATGAAGAAGCGGATACATGCCCCAAACGAGGTTCAAACGAGGTCCAAACGAGGTCCAAATGAGGCCCAAACATGACCAACGAGACACACCCGCATAGAGGCAGGAGAAAGGACCGCCCAGCGCCCACCGCAGCAGCAGAAGTCAGCAATGTAGCAGAAGGTCTGAGGACTGCTAGCAGTCGAGCAGCAGTCTAGCAGCAAGCTGCTAGCAGTTGTTGAGCAGCAGTTTGGAAATGAGTCTAGACGCCTTCGAGCAGCAGTGGAGCAGCAGTTTGGAAGCCACTCAGCAGCAGTCAAGCGCCAGCCCGCAAGAGTCTAGCAGCAGTCGGGCAACAGGCTAGCAGCACCCGCAGAGGAGAAGTCTAGTAGCAATCTAGCAGCAGTATGTCAGATGCGTCTGCTGAGAGGAGCCTGGGGGAAGGAGAGAGGAGAAAGAAAGACAAAGAGAGAGAGAAAGAGGAAGAGAAAGAGAAAGAAGAGGAGGGAGAGAGAGAAGAGAGAGAGAGAGAGAGAAGAGAGAGAGAGAGAGAGAAAGAGAGAGAGAGAGAAGGAGAGAGAGAGAGAGAGAGAGAGAAAGAGAGAGAGAGAGAGAGAAGGAGAGAGAGAGAGAGAGAAAAAAAAAGAGACAGAGAGGGAAAGAGAGAGAGGGAGAGAGAGAAAACAAGCAAGCATAGCGGAGAAAACAAATAGACAAATAGTAGCAGAAAGAAGCGAAGCATTCGGGAACGATATATAAAACGATCTGCAAAAACCCGCAAAGGAGCAATTAAATCAAAGCATCGATGCGACCCCCCTCCAAATGTTTCTCGCAAGCTAATACGGCCAGATATATATACGTAGCACAAATCGATGCGACTAAACCACTCGACTATATGCCTCCGGAGCGTCGAATAGTAGGCTCGCTAAATCGGCGGGTACGGAGATCTTGGCAGATAAGACATGAAAAGTTATACGCCGTTAAGGCGAATTTGGAAGTAAGAAATATAAAAATACCTCATATTCGGACCACTTTTGGAAGTAAAAATGTAGAAAAAAAACACGGCGTTGTAGAAGTCAAAAATATTTAAAATTATCACCTTCGGATCACTTTGAGAAAATAAACCCAACCCACCAACCCACCAACCCAACCCACCAACCCACCAACCCAACCCACCAACCCAACCCACCAACCCACCAACCCACCAACCCAACCCACCANGGTACAGCACAGAACTCACATTAGGCCACAATTTCAGATTCCCCAAAAAGCGTCACTTTTTTGGGAATTGCGAAATCTCGAAATCCCAAAATAGTTGCATTTTTTCGACGTGAATTTGGAGAGATAGGGAAAAA
>BGPT01000366.1:328755-340190 GCA_003297045.1 Symbiodinium sp. clade C Y103
GAGAGATAGGGAAAAATGAGCAAAAGAAGATCTGGAGAGTCTAAAATGGCTTCTGCAGAATTCCCCAAAAAGTGGCGGAATTTGGGGATTTCGGACCCTTGCGATTTGCGCGCGGCAGCTCATGTGTACCCAAATCGTAATATTAGTAGTAATTCATTATAAATTATTATTTAATTATATTTTTTATATTATTTCAAAATATTCAAATTCAACAATTTCTATTAATTTTATTCAAATTAATCCAAGAAATATATCCTAATACATTTATAAATTAAAAAATAATAAAAAGAAAAAGGATATATTTAATATTATCATTACATAAATATTTATTTATTCTATTATTTTTTATTATTAATCGCAAAAAAAATATAATATATATATATAATTTTCTAAATCCATATAAGACAGGCTATATTATATATAACATCTTAAAGGTTCTCCCGCAAATATTATAATTAAATTCTTAATAATCAAAATCTATGGTATACCATAGTCAACTAAAATAAATTTGATCAAGATATAGATAAATGTATCAAGTGCTATATTGAGCGCCGCATAAAGAACAATAAATTGATTTCAAAGGTATGCATGGCCTTCAAGCTTGGCTTGCCATCTGTTCTTTCTTGGGTGTACCTTCCCACCCTTTGGATTTCCCTAGTGAAAATTTGCATTTAATATAGGAAAAAAACAAGGTCAAAAACGAGGTCATCAGGAGGTCCCAAGCAGCAACCAAATCTACATGCCTGAGGACTCCGAATGTATGGAAGTTGTTTTTTGATTTCTGTCACAAAGATTTGCATCACCATTCCAAAGATGCATTCCTGTACCTGCACACTGTTTCGCAACGATCCCCCTGAAACCTTTTCCCCAAGGGTATGAACGCATTCAATCAAAAACGTAACGACTTGAGCACTTAGGAGTAAGGAATAGTTTTATCCTTAAATATATTGATTCAAAAAACTTTCACGATATATATTTTTAGGTTTTAGGTTTTAGGTCTATAATTCGCCGGTATTGGTACAGTAAATTTGATTGTTGCTAAAGCGCGCTCGTTCTAGTTTGCAACACCAAACCATGACACATGGTGTCATCGGCGGGTGGCCTAGTCAAAGTTTTCCCATCAAACCAAACCATCGAGCAGCCAATCAATCCGTCGACCAATCAAATCATCAACCGATCGGTCAATCCATGAATCATCCAATTCCTAGACCAATCAATGAGTCACTTTGTCAACTCGGCTATTCAATGTTTCCATCATCCAATCAATGCGCAAAATCCAGAGACCCTGTGGTGATCTTGCGTTACCATAGGCTTTTTTTTTGCTCTTGGTTACCTATCCCCTTGGCAACATCCGAACCTCACGTTTGCCCAAGATGTCATAATATCAATAATCAATTCTTGTCAAAGGTTTCGTTTTGGTGACGAACCTCTTCACACAATCTGGCGAGTCAAGGCTATAAACTAGCCACCCCTTAAAAGCACTGAGATCAGTCACGCCCTTAAAAACGGGTGATGGAAGCCACCCCTAGAACAAGTGACGGATGGGGATAAATTAAACGAGCTACCCTCCTATACAACAAGTGATGAACCGAAAACAGCCAGCCCCCCGACAAGTTTTATGCGTACTTGTAAATAAGATATAATTACATATGTCTATACATACAATTGCTATCAATTGTTTATATATCTGAGTGATTGTAAGCGATAGTTTTCATTCGATCCCTCCTCATTTTGATTGTTGTGGGTAGATATTTGATTTCACACTATGATTGAATTGTACTCTTTTCAGCAATCGCAGCTCACCCCAGCTGGTGCATCCCCTGCTTTTCTTGGTGTCCAATATGGACAAAGATGAGACACACATTCGATTGTCCGAATCTTCAAGATGGAGGACTGACCTGGTACTTTAAGATTTTCATAGAATTTCCAGATACTTTTGTATCAAACAGAAGACCTTTGCAAGTTTTGTTTGCGTAAAATCCCCTGCGACATCAACAAATCTGTCCATCATTGTCCATCAGTTCGGAGGTGGACACCAGTGACACATAAAACAAAACCACCATAGTGGCTTTACTCCCGCCAGTCTCTGGACAGTTTGATGACCAAGATGACATCTTCTTCCAAGTCTTTGGGGCCACAAATCTATGCCACTGGAATCCAATGGACATAGAATTTCATTGGGGAATGGGAGAACTTTGCCACAGACTGCCACAGACTGATGATTTGTCTCGCTTTCCCGAGCTGGCAACGCTTCCTACTGCTGCCACTGAGGCATCTGGCATCAGGGGCGCAATCGGAGGGACACTATGATGATCCGACCCCGGGCGGATTTTTCATGGCTGACTTGATGATGTATTCTCCTTTCCTAATCTTGAAAGGCTTTCGAAAGGTTTCATTCATGCAGTGATCCAACCAAGATACTGAAGTTAGTATTGGTTTGTACTTGGCTAAAAGCCAATATGTCATTTACAGGGGATCACACACCAATGATCCTTCATAATATCTCTTTTCCTTCTGCAAAACGTGGCGATTTTGCGTTGCGGGGTGTATTCAGTGACCCCAGGGTTGAGAGACACAAGAATGAGCGAACATACCCTTGGGGCAACCTGCAAGCATAAACTTGAAACAAACAATCTTTTCAATTCCCTGAAGGCAGGAAATCTCGCCTCATCGAGCTTCGAATTGGGGTGAAGTCCTATTTTTCTTGGGTCCACATATCATATATCATCATTTTTGTGGAAGAGCAATTGATAGATCACCAGTTCTTTTGATTTCTTTGGTAGGTACACATGGCTTTGTCCAAAACCAGGGATGGCCCCCACTTCAGACCATTTTCATAGATTTGACAAAGAACAATTATGATTCACCACTGAATGGAATACATCATTAACATTCATTAACCATTAGTAACAATCATTATATAATTCAATTACCCATTCATCCATCCTTCACCAGATTACATTAAGGTTTTCGCCAACATTTTCAGATGATCCCATTGGGTCAAACTGCCTCCTCAGCTGCTGCAGTGAAGGCTTCCATTAACGCAGCACCGCGTCGAGTGAGCTCCTGGCCATCCATATCCGTCCAGCTAGTTTTGCTTACAATATATCTATACAGGGTAAGTATACATGTGTCTATACATATATACACATGCATCAACATGTCAGAGAAATCATCAGAAATCCATCCTCAATAAAGAAAAACATCCCAAAATTGAAATGAAGGGATATTCCTGGATACTCTATTCAAAGATGATCATATAAGGATCCGTGTATATCTCTATGTCTAACGTCTATATATGAAATAGGCACCGGTAGATCATGGGCAAATGACCCACCAGTGGGAGATCCCACTCAAGAATTGGTCATTGTTTTGGGACTTCAATCCGTCCAGTTATATACTGGGTAACTGGAATGAATCTTTGCTCACAGTGCGCTGACGTTAGGCTCCACACTGTTCAAATCGCCCATGTTGCAGGAACGCAGTTCAAGACCCTGCGGAGATTCGGGAGCAAAGATGTAGCTTTTAGCCGCTACTCCCTTCTTTTGGTCCATATCTCCGCAGTCATACGTCATGACCCCCTTTCGCCCAAATGAATCCAAATCCCCTAATTTTATAGGTTAAATATGGTTAAAGCATCTTTAAATCACCTATTTAAATCTATATTTTGTATTATTTTGTATGAATACCTACACCACCTTGCGCTTTATTCATTTTCTACTAACCTTTTAAACAAATTTCACTCCTGTCGAATCGCTGAAGGGGGCGACTTTCCGGGTGCTTGAAGGCGCCTCACATCGCTAAGCTGGTGGCAATACGACGGCTATAAATACTATATATAGTTGGATATAAATGGAGATGGAACCAATTACCAACTATATCAAGATCCAACCAACCTGAAAAGGGATATGTTGGGTAAAATGCACTTAATAAACATGAATATAATATAAATGATGATATATCGAACTCTATGTCAATGTCAGCGGAGAAAATGTGGCACTAGACGGAGGGTGTGACCTCTAATAGCTAATGGACTTGGCCCTCCTACTGAGATTCTCAGTACGGGTCATTGTGATCCCTCTGTACCAACGGGTGTACATCCCTTATGGTTGATAAACATTCCCCTGAATTTTGCACTTAGGATCCTGAAAGATGAATTTGCCACTGGAAATGGTCCTTCAGGGGTTACATCCTAATTTAGGGGGTGTAACCAATATTGCGGCTCAAATTGATGCTGACGGCTCGAAAGAATAGAGGTCCAGAGAACAATTAATTTGGAGATTCACGAGCAAAAGTGAGAGAGTAATTAACTCTAGTGGGTATTTAACCATCAAACATGATTCTTTTTTGATAATCATCAATATGGATTTAACATGGTTTAACCACCATCAGCAGCAATATGGAGCAACTCTAGAGGAGGTATGAGGTATGAGGGATGCGGTAGGTGTATCACTGGCCATCACATTGAACAGCTTCTTTTTTGACGTTTCTGCTCTGAATTTCCACCCATAAAAACCATTAAAACTCATATCAACAGCATAGCCTTCATTTTTGGCAAGACATTTGGCTGCGAGTCAGAATTCACGACCCTAGAGTTGAGGTGAAAATTTCGGCACGGTGCACCACACCCACTTGCCTACGGGCCGGACCGAGCCCCAAAACAGAAGGTTTGATAGCAAAATATAGCAAACATGACTAATCATGGCTTGTCCTAGTTGATGAGTAGCCCAATTTTGACACCACTTTTTGGACACCGGACATGGCCTGGCGCTGCTTCCAGTAGTGCTTCCTGTCGATGCCTCGTGCCATGGACTACACTGGCACACTTTGATCCATACCAGTGTCACGATGAAGGTGCATTCTTTTTTGCGATTCTTGCTGATTGGTTGAATCCTCACTTTTGCTGTTTGGTGGCTTCAGCCGAAAAAAACTCAAACCATCATCCCATGTCTGACGGAAATAGACAAATACTTGAAACCACCACTACCGAGTTACCGTAGGTCATTAAGTCTTGCCACAAAATTGCCTTCGACAATTTCTTTTTCCCAGTCTTGGATGAAGGGAACATTTAAAGGAACCCCTGGATTTAACGAAACAAACCCAAGGTCTATCTACTGCAAGAAATGCAGCAAACCAATGCAACGATCTTTGATAGTTGCTCCTAATATGCTCCTGATTGCTCCTGCCACGGCCAAGGTATTAGCATTGAGGCTAACTTCAACATCAAGCAATCAAAGTCCATTTCTACACTAAGGTCAAGAGCGACACTAGCGACAGGAAGGCAATTTGTGTCTTTTCCACTTGAATTCTGACAACCTTTGCGCGGGATTTGTGTCGCTGCGCCTTCTCATGTCTGTAGTTCAAGGTGATGGTTCTTCTAGCGCATTCATTGACTCTCTGCAAAGTGCATGGCCTTGGGCCATGTCTATATCTGAATTTACCAGGCTGCGAAGAGCCGATGCCAGGTCAGGGGAGACTTCTGTCGTTGTCTCCTTTCCATTTCCTTTGGCATCTTTTGGCATTTTGCTACCTCCAATTCAGTCCTGAAGTGTTTTATTTTGACAATCTTGGAATCGCCTGACGCGAAGGAACAACGACCCATCGTGACCCATAGCCACAATTTTAGCGCCCATCTGCCCTGGCCTCACGACATCGCCGCACACTGTGTACTTCACCTTGGAGGTGATATGAGGATCTTAGGGACCGGCGTTAAACCCCCAGTTGTTGCTAATATTTACCGGATTTGATGTGTTTTTTTTCATTCACAAGTCTTGTTGCTTAAATTTCTATTCATTGCCTCCTACCCTTCAGGAAACGACCCTGGCAGTGGACAAATCTCCATGAAAGTTTACGTTGTGAACAGAAGTAATTATCGAGGGTAGCCGTTGGTAAATTAGATTCATTTCTTGGATTTGGTTGCAAGACCAAATAAATCTCCAAAAGATGTGCTTCCACATGTTTCCAGTATTCTCAGAAGATCCCCCAAACAGATTAGCAATCTGAAAACAAACAAACACATGCAACAAAACCGAGACAATGGGACATTCAAAATAAATCGAATCAACGGACCAGCCTTTATCTGGCCATAGCAGGTTTATGTTACTGTTTTATTATTGGGGGGTGAGATATTCGTCGGGGATGCGGAGGCTTCCCTACATTGGGCAACCCCAGTTTCGAGAAACACCCATGCAACAAAATGTAACAACAACACGTCTAAAGTCACTAGGAAGGTGGGGATATATGTTTGTAAATTTTTATAAATGTATTTTGGCATATTTTGGCCACCGGGTCAAACTTATAACCCAGCTTTGCAACTCAACAGCAGGTTCCAGTTCTTCAGGGTTCAGGGATTCCATTCCGGTTTCAGAGCCGACAAAACCGGCGCACCACTCCGTGACTCAGAGATTGAAACTCAACAGTCATTGCTGGTGGGAAAACACACAAAGAACCCGGTTGAACATTGAACAGCGGGGAAAAACACTCCGGATGAAAAACACCAGAGTGGTAAAATTTTGAGTTTCACTGTCAAAACACCACACCCTCGGGCAAGGCCTCCCACTTAGAATAATCCCGTCCCTTAAGGGATGTTCGACGATATCGGATATATGTTGCCACGATCACAACACATCAAATAGATGCTCCAAAAACAGTCTCAAACTGCAAAACATGGGAAAAACACAGACAACACAGTGGTTAAGAATGGTTAAGATATTAAAAAAATACGACTCTGTGATTTGCTGTATTATATATATAAACATATCTACGTATCTGTATCTATCTATCTATCTATCTATCTATCTATCCAAATATAATATATATATATATATATAAATATATATATATATATGTGTATATATTATACATGTATCTGTCACATTATCCAAAAAAAATGGAGGTGCCCCCGAAACACCTCCACCAAAAATCCTGCCAGCTCCTCTGCGCTCAGAAGACCACAGGCGAATCCCGCTAGCTTGGGGCACAGACTTCGTAGCTGGTCTCGTAACTCTTGCTTCAAGTCCCTGTGCCCGAAGTGAAAAGTGGCATGTCACGATGTCAGCAGGGAAAACATGTTATCCTATTTATTCTAGCCACGGAAAATCACTCTTTTTATCTCTTTTCAGAGAATGGGCCGCAGTGGTGGCACCATTTTTACGAGGTTTTTCGTTTTTTTTTGGTGCGTGTGTGTTCTTGCTAAACATGTTTACTTTATATACATTATAATACAGTGTTCAGTGCGAAAGAATGCAGAAAATCACATAGGGAACCACCTGCATTTAGCATTAGATGAATATTTTCCCTATTTACTGTATATCTGTATGTCTATTGGGCAAATCATCAGTTGGCAATTTTCCATATATAGTCAAATGTCAAGTTGCCGGAGGGTAGACCCTGGACTCGACAGGTGCGGCCCCTTAATCTTCACGCCTGACTTGATGATGCCTGTTACAATGGCAGTGTCCCGGAGTGTTTCATATTTAACAACTATATGACTACGGGTCATTTAAGTTGCCTGCTTCAGTTTAGACCTCCCGGGCAGCAATCAGAAACGATGCATTGTTGAGAACTAAATCACCGTAAAGCCGCAGAAGCGCAGTTTGTCGCCAGAGCCATCTCTGTTCCATCTCCATGTATCCAGCACCGTGACTGCATGCTGTGTGGCCCAGGAGGTGAAGGCCCTTTGTGGCTGTTGCGTGGCAGCAGTCCATTCATCAGGTGTACTGTATTGCTTGGAGATCTTGCACATGATCACTGCCGATGGTTTTCGTTCAAATTTCACTGCTTGGGTTTGTTGCATCTGCTTGGCCTTTGGGGCCTGGAGACCAGTGGACGTGTATCTAATAACACTGCAGTCCTTGAAGACGATCTTCTTGTCAAGCACGCCGGGTGCGCGTGAGAGGCACAGAACTGTCGGGAACGATCAGCAGGAGAGCGAATTTGCGGCCGGCACCTGTGAGCATATTTTCGGCCACTATCTTGGCTTCACCGTTGGGGAGAAGAGCTACCCCCTCTGATCTCATCGCTGCCATTGGCCCCATTGGGGCGTGTGGGCGCATTGCCTGTGCCCTGGTTGGAGACCAGGGTCTTGCCACTGGGCTGCTGGTGGCCGGTGGCCCGGGCACCTAACGCATAATGCTGTTTGACTATTTTCTTCGCTTTGCGCTTCAATTTCTTCGTTCGCTTGCCTTTCGTCTGATTCCCCAAATTTTCCAGCAGGTTGCCAAGCAGATTGCCCGGTGTCTGTTGCGAAAGATCAGAGACAAGTTGCTGCAAAAGGTTCTGCAAAAGTGATTTCAAAACTGCAGGAAGACTGTGTGACATCTCCATGGTTGCATCTGATGTCTTTTCTTTCCGTTTGCGTTCAGTGGCCTGGATGAAGGGCCTCGCTGAACCGGAACCCGCCCCATGCATCCACCCTAATTACCGTCATTGCACAGGATTACAGGAAGGATATAAGAACGAAAGTCACAACAACTGCGCAATCGCGCAGCTCCAACTCAGTGCTGAGCTTGCCACTCGCCAGGAATTTCGCTGCCCCCCCGCTTGGTCGGGCCCCGCAGCTGCCGCGCTCTGCAACACGTGGCCAGATAGTCTTTTCACGGCCGCGGCAGTGCTGGAGGCATCCAAGTAGCTGCACTGTCTTCTCTGCTTGATGATCAATCCATTTCACTGTGCTCCAATGCCAGTGGTTCAAAACGTGTGACGCCAAAAAGCCAGTCACCTCCCGTGCTATATCGCCACCAGTTCTGCTGTACAGGTGCATTGATAAAAATCGGGCATGTGTTCGAAATTCCCTGGAAACAGCAGCTTTGGATCACTTTTGGCATGATGGTCTTCAGCATGCTGGTCACATGCTTCAGTAGAAATGCCTGGTTGCGGCCTGGGATGTCGGAAAGCTTGTTGACTCTGATCATCACCAGATGCAATGTGGACAAAATTGCACTGGGTCACCAGGAGTGGGAAAGGTGCCGCTATTATTGACATCACCACTGATACTTCAGCCCCGGTGGCAGGGGAGAAGATGCCCCATTCTGTCATGAAATTACAGCGTTGGTCTGACCAAGCCAGCGATGTGGTTTATTTGTGGCAGACCTTGGTATTTTGCTATTTTCACCGAACTTGCCACGTTTACGCTAGTTCACATATGTTTACCATTTGCTGCCAGAATCTTTGAGCTTAAGCGGTGGCCCTTGGTTCCGATAGGAAGGAGTTCCTTTTGTACGGTGATCCATTCGCAGTAGTTAGTTGAGATTGAAGATCCCATGGACTTCAAATCTTCAACATTTCGTGTTCTCAACCACACCATTTCGGAGAACCATGAGTACCTATATAATCTTGACTCTCAGAATGGGGTAACCGGGTGTAACCGGGTTGCTAGTTGTATCAATGGGGTAACCTACAAGTTGTTTCCCACCGCTATAGATTACTACAAACCCGAAAGTGACTCACTGGAGTTCCACTGATCAACGGACCCCCCCGGTCATCCCCAGCACTGTCGCCTACGCAAGGTCCTTCGCAATTCGCTACCTGAGCTGCCCAGCTTGGAATTGAAAGACAAACATGGCGGTTGGGGTTCGTAGCTTTTTCACATCTCAAGATCACAGATCTTGATTTTGATGTTCTGTGTCTTTTTGTGTTCTTTTCTTTTGGACCTGAAAACCCGCCTATCAGCTCTTTTCGAAAGCCCCGCGTGAAACCTCGGTCAAGTCAGAAACGGACCTAGGGCCACGGACAAGGATTGCCTCGTACTTCATCACCTGCTTGCGACTGGTCAACGACCATGACAAATGGGTTTGTCCTGAAAGTGAAGGGCTTTACCCCATTTGTAGCCCAGTTCATGGAGAACATGATTTTCGAAAGCATGGGATTTTGGGGTACTTTACTTTCAGGCAAGCCATGGCAAAGCCAAATTATAGAGAATAGAGAATATGCACAAACTACCCGGCATAGTACGGCAGGGTCGCTCTTTCTCTGGGCTACCAACTAATGATGCTTATTGGAAAGCAAAATGATGCACAACAAACCAAACGACTCCAGTGGAAGCTGGTTGTCGGCTAGATAAACCATCCACCTTTTGTTGCTGTAAAATCTGGATAGATCTTTCAAGCTTTCAGATTATGTAATTATTAGTGTCCTCCATTTACATCCATTTGCCACCCCTCCACCCCAACTGGCTATGGATCGTTTCACAGTAATCTTGAGTGGCATGGCCTGTCCCAATGTCAAAGTCTCCATAGGCGTGGCTGAAACTCAACTTTTTGATGTTTCAAATAGAACCACATAATTCATCTGCTCAAAAAACATGCCATGAATTGAGGAGCTTGGAGGAGGTTTATACCCTGTCTTGAAACACCCCGATCTACAATACTGTTCATAAGATCCCTCATCATTGTCAGTTTGTATTCCAACATTCTGTCTACATGAGATCACCATAGATCCATATATTGTTCGTTATATGCCACTATATAATACCCCTCAACCACATCCCACACATTTTTCACCATTTACCTCTCCCAGCAATTCACAATGAAATCACCATTGAATCACCATTGTCCCTCGACTGCTGGTTTACCTCCTGATAACGGAAAATCATCATTTTGAATTGTTGTATCAGTCGTCTATAAATGTGCATTTTCCATAGCAAACTGTTAAACCAATTGCCAAAGAGTATATAAATTTCAAACCACCATTCATTCACCATTGTTCCCTAGGTCTTGCTGGCTAACGCCCGAGTCTTGTTGGTGACCAGTCCATCAAATCATTTGTTGTTCCCTGAACCGCAATTTTCCTGAAATAGCCATTCTTGTTGGAGAAAATCTTCCCCCCATTTTCGGTTTCACCCCGTGCCAGGCGTCCCGAACACAGCGCTGCTTCGACGGACACACACAGCTGCTTGAAGAGCTCGTGGCTGGCGGGGTGCAAACCTGCCACAGAAAAGAGGACCCTTCAGCCACAACAAAATGGCGGCTTTAGCTAGCCAAAATGATTATTTTTTTTGACTAATTAGCCAAAATGATCCGAAATGATCCAAACTGGTGGTTTTAAGTTTAACACGCCTAAACTAACGAAAATGATCAAAATGGGTTTAACTAGCAGTGACCACCACAAAGATGCAGAAAAGGTTCAATTTATCACTGCTTTAGGATCGGAGCTAACTTTTCTGCATCTGTATGGGGGTTGCTGTAAGCAAGATACGGCCTTAGGAAACGAACTTGATGATTCTTGATGATTTACCAATCATGAGTGGGTTTTGACAAAACTGCGACTATTGTGGCATACTCAAAAGGGTAAACCCCAATCAAGTGTGGTTCGATAAACCCTTCAATAGTAGACATGATTCTTTTTTTGCTGCTTCCTTCACGCCCACGCACCTCTCGGGTAGCTGAGCGCCATGCGACACATCAAACACCGTTGGAATCAAGGATGATACCAAGTAA
>BGPT01000367.1:7229-53008 GCA_003297045.1 Symbiodinium sp. clade C Y103
CCTCAAATCTTTGGGGTCACCAGGCACCGCCACCGAATCCCTGCTCTGTCGGCCCCTGCTGATCGTTTTGGCGTGGGGCGTTTTCGTCTGTCTGCCCAGTGTCTTGGGCTCGCTACTTCAGAGTGGCTACAGGGGAACATGGGGGAATGAATGACATCACATGTGAATAACCACGTGTCGTCANCGTCTGTCTGCCCAGTGTCTTGGGCTCGCTACTTCAGAGTGGCTACAGGGGAACATGGGGGAATGAATGACATCACATGTGAATAACCACGTGTCGTCAAAACCAACTTAAAACAGGGGGGCCCCACATTGTAGTCATATTATCGTGTAATCCCATTTTGGGTTGGATAAATTGGAGCTTGAAACCAGCCAGCCGAAACGCAGGTTTCAGTGTTCAAAGGAATCCTTCGGTCAGTCCTTAGGAGAGGCCGGCACGGAACAACCCGCAATGGGGGGTGGTGCTTGGAGGATTATGCCACTTACCATCTGGTTATTTAACATAGCCATGGAAAATTGTTAATTTTGGATTCCCAGCGACAAACCTCCATTTAGTTCAGGGATTTTCCATGGCTATGTTAAATAGCCAGAGAGTAGGAAGAATCCATTTTCTGCCGCATCTTCCTCAGATTTGCCAAAGTTGCGCAATATGCTTTGGTAAATGACTGACATAAAGTGACATTGGTAAATCACGAAAAATGAAGTGACGATGCTGAATCACTAAACATGAAGTGACATCAGTAAATCACTAAAAATGAAGTGGTATTTATATGTTGACAGTTTGGTTGACTACAAAAAAAATATACCAAAGTCACGGGGTCAAACATGTCACGTCACGAGACCTGTGCGAGTCCAACGTTATGGATTTTGTGGGTTCTTTCGCCTAGCTGCGGCCTAGCTTTGCAGATTCCTAATGGGCAGTCCAGGAGAAGTGGAAAATCGAAGTCGGGACAGATGTTGTATTCTTGTTGGAGCTTTGAGCAACTCCCAGCAGGACATTGATGTTCATCCCAAAATGTCCTACTTGGGAATGCAGTTCCAGTGAACCAAGTGGATTTATACCATGTAATCATAGGTATAGGAGGTGGTATTCCAACTTTTAGGGAGATTGCAACCATGATTGTAGTGGTATGCCCAAACGGCAAACTCAACTGCACCATCAAGTGTAAAATATGGTTACAACAATAGATGTTTGTTTGTCACCAACAACGAGGCAAACAAAATGTCCGAACCATCCCCAATTTGGGTGATCTTGGGTAGACCTTTTATGACTTGGATGCGTTAAAATGGTCCCACAGTCATGGTATGTCATGGTTGCCGGGACGGTTTATGGCGGTTTCCCATGGTTTACCTCGTGGGTGAAACGGTCAAATTCAACCCGATTTCGGTACTCAAAGCATGGCTTGCTGGAAAATGTCATCCTCATTCAGTTCGAGGGTTTTCCCAGCTAGAAAGCTCCCATATTTCGAGGGAATTTCCATGGAGGGTAGGTTTCGACCCTTTCCCAAAAAGGCCAGGCATGACCCATCGGCCATTTCTGACAGGTGGTAGAAGAACCACCTTTGGAGGTGCACAGATTTTGATGTCGAATCACTAGACGTGGAAGTGGTGATTTTGGTGAAGATTCCAAGGTCAATCTTCCAAGCAAAATATTGGGATGTAATGGGAATGGAAGATGAGTCAAAAAGGAGTAGCAGCCGCACTTTTGAGGTTTGTGAAGTATTATTGTTTATTGAGAATCTTGGATGGCTACTCTAGGACGTTATTCCTATTCTAAACATGGAGATGACGTACTCTTACCAAGACTTGTTTTTGCAGAGTATCTAAGATTGGCCATGTCTGGGAACAAACAGCTGGTTCTCTCACTGATCGATTTGCTGGTCATGCTGGAAAATCTTGAAAGGAGCTGCTCTTGGAAACGTGGTAAATGGGCAGGAAACCGCAGAAAATCATAGACCTCGTAGTGCCAGGGAGGTTTTCATAACAAATGTCCCAATGCTAGCAGGAGTTTGGTTTTTATATCAGTTCAAGGTTTCAAGGTGTGAACCAAAGTATTTTCGCTAGCCCATCCTCACAGAACCTCTGGATATTTAATCGAAATATCTGCCGTGCTTCATCAAACATGGTAGTGGGACGTAGTGAAGAAGAAAGATATGTTTTTCCGTAGCAAAAGCTTATGCCAGTGGACCAACTAGAATGTTGGAAGTGATTTCCTTCAGCAAAGGGTACCTACAGTATATGCCTTTCAATATATTTAAGTCCATCTGGTTGTAACAATGAAATAAAGGAAGGTATTTGAAGTTTAGACATGTTTAGACTAGACAATGAAATGAATACTGAAGGTATTTGGGGTTTAAATGCAATCCAACCATGTTATACACTGGCGTATGTTTTTTCTTCTGCTACCTTGGATACCAGCTGAGACAACGTCAAACATGGCTGGCACATCCCTGAACTAAGTGCGAAGAAAATTACCAGAGGGTCACCACTCAAATGCAGTATACATATACAAACCCAGCAATATTGTAGCATCATATACCCTCTGGTAATCAAACATGGCTTGCTGGAAAATCCACTATTTGTTAGATGTTTCTCCAATTAAAACCTCCATTTATAGGGGATTTCCAATTGCCGCGTTTGATTACCAGAGGGTACTATATCAATGGAAATTATCGAATTATATCCCCTATGAATCACCATGAATCTCGCCTGAATCCTACCTTCTAGTAGTCAAACATGGCTTGCTGGAAAATCCACCATTCGATCATTTTCCCAGCTAGTAATAGCCATGTTTGATGACACCAGAGGGCAATTTCAAAGGAGAATCCCACGGTCGTGATCCCAGGTCCATTTATCCCATGAACAAAAATTCCCTACAAAGTGTGGCCTGGATAGCGAAGTTGGTGCCAATAACTCCAGTAACTATGGTTCGTGACTATGGTTTATGAATGTTTGTGATAAACCATAGTTATAAACCATAGTTATGTGAACGTTCATAGTAATGTAACTATAGTTTTCAGGCTTTATAAACCAACGTTCAGGTGGACACCGCCTCGGATGGTTTGAGTAACGTCTCTGAAGGAGATCTGTCTGAAGGTCCAGCTGGGGGCCGGGTGAAAGGTGGCCGGGAGTGAGTGAGGCTTCCATTGGATTTCATGGGATTTTGTTTATGGGAATCTATGGGATTTAATGAGGCTTTAATGGGATTTAATAATGTTTAATTGGACTTTGGTGGGAATTAATGGGACTGGACTACTTGTCTGCAATTGCAATTGACATCAGCATGAGGGCAATTCCTCTGAAGAAGAACTTGGATGCGATCTTCGGATATGATCTTCAACAGGCTCCAGCAAGCACGGCTGTCTTCCAGCAAGCTAAGCGTGAGACCATGATGGAAGAAGCAACGGCTGAACTCAGTTCTAGGGTGGCTCTTGCCTCAAGGCTGGAGGCCATTGGTGTGAAGATCGAATACGAGGATGATTTGTGTGGGATTCTATGGGATTCTATCGAATTTAATGGGAGTTGATGATTCTACTTATAGATAGTGGTGATTTTAGCCTGCAGAAATGGTGATTTGAGCAATGAAGATGTAATGGAAATATGGTGGATAAAGAAAAAATCGATTATAGGCACTAAAGATAGGGACTCAAGAATTTTGAATGTATAATTATACAATATGATGTGTGTGTATATACGGCAAATGCCTGGGCTTTGCCCGGAACTGCAACGACCACAGGACTCATCATCATCATCATCATCATCATCATCATCATCATCATCATGATCATGATCATCATCATCATCATCATCATCATCATCATCATCATCATCATCATCACCATCACCATCATCATCATCATCATCATCATCATCATCATCATCATCGTCAGCATCGTCAGCATCGTCGTCATCGTCGTCATCGTCGTCATCGTCATCATCATCATCATCATCATCATCATCATCATCATCATAATCATAATCATAATCATCATCATCATCATCATCATCATCATCATCATCATCATCAAGATCATCATCATCATCATCATCATCATCATCATCATCATCATCATCATCATGATCATCATCATCATCATCATCATCACCATCATCACCATCATCATCATCATCATCACCATCTTCTCTCCCTCAACAGCAACATATTCCTAAATGCCCTTGTTGATCTTCCCAATTGGCTGTAAAGTTTTACGGGGGTGGGAATTTATATTCCTAGATACCCTTGTTGATCTTCCCAATTGGCTGTAAAGTGTAACGGGGGTGGGAATTTATATTCTTAGATACCTTTGTTGATCTTTCGCAATTGAATGTAAAGTTTTACGGGGGTGGGAATTTATATTCCTAAATACCCTTGTTGATCTTCCCACTTGGCTGTAAAGTGTAACGGGGGTGGGAATTTATATTCTTAAGTAGCCTTGTTGATCTTTCCCAGTTGAATGTAAAGTGTAACGGGGGTGGGAATTTTCTTTTCCTAATTCGTAGAAACCCTGTTGATCTTTTCATTGAATGTATAGTTGCATCACTGCATCAACATTTGTTTGGGAATGGGAACCCTCTACGCTGCAACGCCTGGGTAAAGCCCAGGCGTTGCGCGTATATATAGATGCAGTCAGCTAATGTGATATGGGTTTGGTCCTGAAAATGGTTCAAAAGTCTGCAAAATTGGTGATACTGTGGATGGACAAAATCCTGCACCAGTTGGTAACCACTGGTAACAATGAAACATTGTAGATAATGGGATTATAATTTTATAAACCATCTACCAACTGGTGTCTTCCATCCATAGAAGAATGGGATAGGATGGTTTTGGGTTCCTTCAACTACCTTTAGCTTCTCCATGAATGTGAGATGTCGGATTGCATGAATCTGAACAAAAGAAACGTTGAAGGTGCTGCCCCCTATTTATGTGTGTTGGTTTATGTTCACCCCTTAACTAGTTCGATATATCTACCATAAATCCTAGTGATGTCAATTTTAAAAAACAATTTGGCTATCTTAAATCGTTCCAAATCCCCATTTTTGTTGGTTCTATAGCTATACCACCAGTTTAGTCGCCAAAATCCTGGCGGGGCGCCAATTTGCAATCTTTGCTATCCCCATCTATTTGCTGCTTTGTTTGCCCCAAACTTCCTGATTCTCATCATGTTTGATCCATTGAATCAATCGAATCATGGATCATCCAAAAAACCATATTCACCATGTTACCACCTCCACAGATTGCCATCTCATATTCCACATGTTCACGATGGTCAAAATTCCCTTGTACATTCATTGTTTTCCTTATGACCATGATACAACTATTATCTCCCTATCAACCATTTTTGTTGGTTAATTGTTCCATCTCTGGATACCCAAAAATTGATCAATTCCAGTACGCTCCCACTATGTGCAATATTATATATATATATCATATATGATATGTATATACATCTGCCAGAAAGCAAGGATGCGTTAGTTGTAAACCAATTTTGCCAACAAACTGGGGCACCGCTTTGTTCTCAATTGCTAGATTCGTCTGCGAACTTAAAACCACTATAGACATCTATAGACTACAGAACCATTGTGTAACCATGACATTACCAAATATCATGCCCCACTCCATTATTTATCCATGAAGTGGTCAGAGTTTAACCATATTGTATAGCCATGATGGAACCATTATGTAACCATTCTGTAACCATGATTTAACCATTGTATATCCCTGATTTCACCATGATAAAGCCATGATATCCCTATCAACCAGTCATACACCCAGTGTTTTGCGATAGGTGGTGAGGGCACCACTGGCAGCGCGGACACCGAAGAAAGCGATGACACCGAGACGGAGGCCATCGGTTTTGTTGGAAAAAATTGGGATTTCATGAAAATGTGTGGGATTTCATGGGACTTGAATGGGGATTTGATGGGATTTCGACAGCAATCCCAGTTAGTTCGATGATTTTCCCAGCTCTACACCTCCATTTCGTTGGGTGGATTCCCCATAAATAGTTGTTGTTTATTTATCTTAGATATCTTAGACAAATTTCATACCCTGAAACCTATGGCAAATCATAGGTTTTAATCCATCCACGGGTTGGTCTGAAAATAGGATACTTGCAAGTCCACGGGGTAATCGTCATTTTCCCAATTGAAGTACTGTTTGGGATGTCTACTTGGTGGCTCATTCCACTTAGTAAGTAGCTTACAACATGTTATATCCCTAGTTCTAGGTGGATTAACCCTACTTATCCCACTCAAATACCTAGGGTTACTGTATAACCCACTTAATAAGTTAAAAGAGCCATCAAGTACCACATTTTCAGACACATTTCTTTGTTGGAAGTTTGCCAGGTTCTGTCTGTAACTGGCATATTTCATGGGTTAGTAGATGCCCAGATCACAGGTGGGAGCGTTTCGTGGGATCATAACCAGTCATATAGTCAATAGTATATGACTACCCTCTCACAATCAAACATAGCAATGGAAAATCCACCACTTATAGGAGATTTTCCCATTAATACCTCCATTTATAGAGGATTTTCCAATTGCCACGTTTGATTAGCGGAGTGTATATAATGTTACCCTTTGGCAATCAAATGTGGCCAGGCTGGCTGGAAAATCCTCCAACTGGATGGAGGTCTTTGAAAGGAAATTCATCTCTAAATGAATCTCCCAATGCCATGTTGGATTACTGGGGTCTATGTTTGTGTGATTGTAAACCCCATCAACTAGCTCGCAACTAGTTCGATATGTGTATATGTACATAATATGTACATGTATATGTAAACTATGCACCCAACAGTTCCTTTTTTCGTGAAATAAACCAACTCAACCCCATTAGCGATTTCGGTATATTTACCATAAACCCTAGCTATAATGTTGTTGAAACACCAAGTTAGCTGGCATCAATCGCTTATAAATCACCTAAAGATGAAAGAATAAACCCACAAAAATCCCGCATCAAATCTCCATGAAATCCCAAGTATATCACCATCAATTCCATGAAAATCCCCATGAAATCACTCTTACCCTCTGGTAAACTAACAGTTTGCTATGGGAAATCACCCATTTTCATGGGAAAATCCACGATTTCTCTGGCCATTTTCAACAGCAAACTGTTAGTTTACCAGAGGGTAACTCCCCATGAAATCACCATTTTTTTCCGGAAAAACCACCAACTTTCGAGGCCACTGCGCCACCACCCAGCCCCTACTCGGTGCGCCGTTCGGACGGGGCTGCGGGGCGGAGGGTGACCTCAGTGAACCAAAGATCTAGTGAAAGATGATGAAAGGTTTGGGATATTTCACTGGGACATTAATGGGAATTATTGGGAGATATATATGTATATGAATACATATATATATATCATATAGCGGATATATAATATTATTGGGATGTATTGGATGAAATATTGAATTCCACTATCTAATGACTGTCTTGGGATATATATATATATATATATATATGGTGAAATATTAGTGGAATATCATGGGATTTTATGGGAATTTGCCATCAATTAGAAATCCAATCGTATTTACCCTTTGGTAATTTAAGAAATTGCTATGGAAAATCCACCGTTTTTGGCAATAATGGGAATATAATGAGGATATAGGGAATATATCGGGAATATAACATGGATTTGACAAACTTGAATATGTTCGCTCTGGGAATCAAACATGGCAATCGGAAATCCCTTAAATATATCTGTATATAAATATATATGTATATGATGGATTATGGTGGATTGTCCAATTGCCGTGTTTAACTACCGGAGAACAATCCTCAAAGAATTGGAGTTCATGTCAAGATTCTGAATTGAAACATCGACAAGAACATCCAATTGTGGTCTGAAAGATAGTGATACAATAGTGATTGTCGACATTCAATAGATAAACATCACTATGTCTGGAGTTCATGATTGATGAAACATCGACACGAGACCTGGAGCATCCTATCCAAGGGCACCTGGCCTTTTGAAGCCACTACTTCAGAGTGACGAGTGACCAGAATGTTCCAAGCGTGAAAAATATGGGGATATAGTGAAATCAATGGGCATGTGTTATTATCAATATTCTGTTCAAATCCCATATTGTAATATTATGATATTGTAGTCAAAAACCCAATATCATTTCTATTTTCACTGTATATATCACTATACCCCCATAGATTACTAAGAAAATGACTCATTGTATCCCGATCATATCCCCACTAGATCTCCAATGTTTGTATCCCATTGAGTCATTACATTTTTGATCCCAATTATTGTCTCCTAAATCATATCCCCATTACGATTTTTATCCCAATGACAATTACTATATTCGTCAGATCCCAATTACAATTAGTATACTGAGACAATGACTCATGATTTCCACATTATATCGGCAATTCTATATCTCAATGAGTCATGATTATGATCTCCCCAATGTTGAAAATAATTCCGCCTGCCATCAGATGCAGGACCTCCCCCGCAGACGCCGGAAACGGCGAGGCCCAGTAGTTTTAAGCGCGGACAGCGGTTCCGTGCAGGGCCCCACATTGTACCATTAAAGATGAGGTATGCCAACAGGGATGGTTGATATATAAATATTATATACATATGGGGATCAAGTGGATATAGCTGATAACTGATGGTTGAGTAATGATTGTATGGCATCGACATATTGAAACTGTAATAAGCATTTGGCATTTGGGTTTATAGTACCAAACATATACAGGGTGGTGCCCCCAAATGATAGCTAAACTGGGTGCCAATACCTCTAAAAATGATGGTTCATAGGGGATGCATCGAACTACTTCATGGGCACCACCTAGTAGGACCCATGGTGATCTCATGGGGCTATCATGGGATGTAGCCTGTGGGAAGTTCCCCAGAGATGATGGTTGATGGTTGCTTAGATGTTTAATGGTGGTGTCATCAGAATCAGGAGTTTTTACTATCAGATCTATGGCCATATATTTGACAGGTGATGGTTGATGATGCTTTTGGGGGTTACTAACCTTCTATTGATATGATGGGTAGGATTATATATCTTTCATGAACTGGGAATCCCGGCCCTAACCAACCAGTATTTCATGGACAGAGGGTTTGAACAGTGGTTTACAGGAGGATTGGCAAGAACCCCCTTCTCTTTAAAGGGTTGAAACCCAGGGCTTCCTGCAAATGTTGACATAAACCAATCCATTGATAATATGTATTTGCCTACGGTCGTCCTGGAGAAGCTAGAATATGGACATGTGAACCGTTCCCAAAATATGGGGATTTCCACAAATGGTGGATCCCCAAAATGGAAGGTTTACAGTAGAAAATCCGAATTGAACATGGATGATTTAGGGGTACCCCCCATTTTAGGAAACCTCCATATCCTGTCAACTTCAAGATGATTAGCCTTACCGGAAATGAATGGCTACTGGATGCTTGGACCATCCCACAGTTCGTAGCTGCTTAAGAACCAAGCCGCCGAGTTGGTAAGTCCCCGATTTGTGGGGTTCTTCCATCAACAAGTAGGATGGTCCGAAAGATACCCTTTAAACATGTTAAACTAAGATAGCTATGGAAAATCACAGAGTTTTTAGAGGTAAATTATCGTACTACACTGTTTTTTGTTGGGCGCATTCTGTGCCACGCGAAATTCACGGGGACCCTATGAATCCGAATGGTGATAAATTGGAGATTCCCCCAGAGACAGGCCCATTTGTCTGAAAAAACATGTTACCAACAAATTTGATGCTTAATCATCCTTTTTCCCATGACTAGGTAAACATGTTCTTTGATGATTAATTCAACCCGTGTCCAGGGGTGACCTTTTATGCTAGTTAGTGAATGGTTAATCATTCTTTTCCCAGGACTGGCCTAGTAAATCCAAATTTGATGGTAAAAACATGTTATTTGGGGTAGAGCATACCCCATGTTCAGACACATTCAATATAACGATTTCAGAAATTCATTTCCAAAAGAACCATATCATCTTCCAGATCCTGTCTCTTTGACGGGTTGCATTGTTAGTGTCCGGAAGGGTATTTGGGTTTGTCCCAAAAATTGGTGATACACCAATTTATGGCAATGTAGCTTTGTCCAAACCATGGTATTTGGGGAGGGGGTCCCACAGTTTTCAGACAACCACAATCTCATTTGCCCCCAGGATTTTGTTTGTTGGCTCAAGAAAACAAATTAAATACATAGATTTATTTCCACCATTAACTCCAATCGTTAGTCAAGTTATGTTTGCCAAACACCTATAGCTTGGGGGACCCCACTTTGTATTTTGCTTTTGACATGTTCGATCATATATGGTTTCTACCCCAAACAGAACAGTGTATTCCTGAAACTGATGACTGATGATAAACATGATAAACCCAGAAGAACCAGAACTTGGGGTACCCCATGAGACAACCCATACATGCTCAATATCCCCCATATTGATAGTGCGTTTTTATAGAACACGCATTTTTTCCGTCATTCATACAAGATCACTTGATTTTTTTTATAGTGGAGCGGCAATCATATCCTCAATGCCTGAATAATTCAATGACCTGCACCACTTGCAGGTGGTTGGAGATGAGGCTTGACATGGGCTGGTTCGGTGTCAATCTACAAAATCCAGCTCCCAGGGAAATGATTTGTAAAACAAAAACGATCTGTGGAGTGGTGCTCAAGTGGTGCCCCTGTTGGGTTTTCTGGTAGAGAAAAGTATCGAATTAGTTCATGGGTTGGCCAAGTTACCTACAAGGTGTTTCCCGCCCCAGTGGTTTGAACGTTGATCTATAAGATCCCATCAAGTAGCTCGATATATCTACCATAAACCAATTCACCGAGGCAAATTGGCACCAACTTAGCTAAGGAACTGGGGAACCGCCTTGAACGAAAAATGGTGATTTCATGGGGATTAACCAGAATCAACTATACTTGACCATAGCTAACCATGGATCCTTCATTAACCCATTGATCATCAATTTCAATCATTAACCATAATCGACCATTGATTGAGCATCATTGAGCCACGCTCATAATCAGAATATGCTACAACTATCCATGATCCGATAGTTAAGAATCATTATAATTGACCATAATAACAACAATTAACCCTAATTAACCACAACTAACCAATTGATCAACCAAAGGTCCTGGAGACATTAGAATATGGACATGTGAACCGTTCCAGAAATATGGGGATTTCCATAAATGGGGGATCCCAAAAATGGATGGTTTATAATGGAACATCCGGATTGAAAATGGATGATTTGGGAGTACCCCCATGACTTGGGAAACCTCCAGATATATTATATGTAATGCCATATAGTATGATAGGATATGGTATGCTATGAGATAGTGCAATATCATATATAGTCAAACGCAAGTGCCTCCTACCATAGACCTTTGACCCATAGCTGATGGTAGAGACTGGCACAATCAGCCAAGTGCAAGTTGACGCTTACGTGGAACTGTCCATCTGGGTAACCCTTAGTTGAGTAGGTTTGTGGGTATGTTGATGTATTTTGGTTGCTGAGTGGAGGCATTTCTGCTAACTCGCTGAATTTCCCTGGTTTCTGCAGTTAGTTGATGGAATTTGCTGGGATCTCCAATGATGGGACAGCTTCCCATAAGAACCCCTTCTGGGAAGCTGATGGGAATAGGGGTACCATCAGCCAACCGGTCCCTAGAAATTCCATCGGTTTAGACAGCCACAACTGAGACAGCCAGACTTTAAAAAAGCTGGCCAAGTTGTAGCGGACACAAAGCTATCATTGCAAATTATGGCAGTTTCCAACCTCACCATGAATGAAACTCACAATGAATGATCATATATATATAGCACATAGTATTGTGAATGTATGTTGTATGCATGTGAATGGGAATCATCCAAAAGCATGCTTCAGGTGAAAAAATAGCAATAAATACTTTGCCCAGACTTTCGTGTTAAAGGGGTATTTGTTTGATTTTGTTTGCTGAATGGGAAAGCAACTCAGCAGCATCTTGGATTTGCTATCAAGGGAGCAATGCGAGTTCTTGTGATGGTCACACTCGGTCTGCTCCTGGTGGACACTTGGCAATGGAAATTCCGCAGACGCTGGTGCCCCAGTTCGATCATCCTGGAAATGGGGGTACAACTTCCATAGCCAAACAAAAATTGGTGATTTATATGTGATTTGAGATATCTAAATTGGTTCACAACTTATATACATTTGACAATGGTTTATGATATATATAGACTCATATATATATATACATATATTGAACTAAGTAGTGGTGTTGACATAGACCAAGAAGCATCAAAGTGGAGTACACCACATTGTAGCTGTTCGCAACTTCCATGCTTGGCGCCTCCAAGGAACCTGTGGTCAGTAGCTGCTTGCCAGAGGCCATTCTACCGAGCCAGCGGATCAACTTGACGAACCCCCAAGGGGAGCGCCTTGAAACGACGGGGGATGGGGAAACATCCACCAGAACTGGGGGATTGATGGGTTTTTTGGATGATTGTTATTTGGGTGCCTTCAAGAAAATCCAAGATCAGGGAGTATGTATATATATATATAATTATATATTATATATACTGTATGTATTTGTAATGGGAATACAACTCACCATGGCTTATACATGGATATGGTGATTCTCTATGGGATTTTATTGGACACGATTGGATATAGTGGGATCTAACTTATCAATACAATGATTTTATGGAATGCAATGAATATTTTTGGGGATATAGTGAGGTATGTGTGGGAACATGGTGATCGAACTAGCAAGTTCATGAGGGATTTGACGGTGATATGGTGGGAACAGACATAGGGTATTGGAATTGGGATTGCATCGCCCATTCATTCCGCTACAACAAAATCTTGAGAGATGACTGGAGCGCAACCACCAAAAGATGCCGCGAAGTGTCCACCAGGATGTTTTCAGGATGATGCTTCCCCCCATAATTTCTAGGTGTCCAACGGAGACTCCCTCGAAACACGGTTGAATGCTCCAAACTATCCATTTCCATTGAACGAAATGGTGCCCCTCACTTATGTTTGTTGGTTTCAAAGACCATAAAATATAAACAAATTCTTTCCATATCTACCAAAAACCCGAGTGAAATGTTAGTGAAATAAACCAACTTGGCAATTCCAAACTGGGGCACCACCTTGTTATATGGTTCATGGACTCTCGAAGACTATGCTCATAACTTCCCCATAGATCTTCATTACATAGCTATAAAATTGCTTGAATCCCTGGCAGTTCAAGAGTTTCCTATCCATATGCCATATGTAGTATACAATGTTATATATACATATATACATATATATATGTATATATATATATATGTATATATGTATATATATATATGTATATATATATATATGTATATATATGTATATATATATACACATACATGTTTATCGGAGCCGATCCATCCTATGTAGCCTCTGGTAATCAAACATGGCCTGCTGGAAAATCCACCATCTAGTTTGATTATTTTTGCAACTATAAACCTCCATTCAGTTCAGAGATTTTCCAGCTCGCCATGTTGGATGACACCACAGGGTATATATTGCAGCGCAGGTGTTTTGCTAGCCTGTTTGCGTGCTAATTATGCCCAAACATGACGCTGAGACAGCCAACGCCAGCACGCTTCTTGCCTTCTGCGGGGCGGTCAAAAGGTGCGTCCTGGGTTCGTTGTCCGGAGCAGCGAGCCTGGACAAATTTTGCAGCCCCGGAAGCGCTGAGGAGAACCGCTTCCTCCCGGTTCTTGAAGCGGCCGTGAGTTTGAGGGAGGGCTTGATCGCAACTGCTGCAAAGCTTGCGGTTGAAGCGGCGCGAGCCTCCGATTCGCAGAAAGCGAGCAAGAACGCGGTGGATCAGGACGCACACATTCGGTGGCACTTTGGACCAAACTAGGCGCGATGTATATATATACCTGGACCCTCAAGTGGTACGTAAATTTATGCTCGAGGGAAATGCTCACAAAAAACGCTCGAACTGCCAAAGGCGTTTGCTAAATTCAAAGAATGCTCGATATTCAAAAAAAGGATCCAAATGTTTTGAAGATGTCCAACGATCACTTGTTACCCAACAAATGCTCCAGTAGCCCGCTTTGCCCTGGGAAAAATACTTTTTGAGGTATATTCAAATGCTGACAGCCTTGAAGTAGTCAACAAAACAAAGGGGTTGGTGACATCAAAATTTGTGAGCCAAAAGCCCTGATAATGCTCAGAAATGAAAAAAAGGCCGATCTGAAAACGCAAGTGGTACCTTTTTTCAATTTGCGCTCGTTTGCGCGAATTTGCGCCCGTTTTGCGCCAAGTTTGTGGGCACTCCAGCCTTGTTTTTTGAAAAATGCTCGATTTGCAATGACAAATAGCACTACCAACTGAAAATCAGCGCAGCGCAGTCAGCATTTAAGAAACTACCTCCAGGCTGGTATTTTCGCGTTCAGTCCGGTCCAGCTACGCATGAGTGCACAAGAAACACACACACAGTGGCACATCTTGAGACCTGAGGGGAAATGGAAACAATGCGGCCCACATGGAACAAAAAATGCTCGAGTTTACAAAAACGCTCGAATAGCAATAACTCAATGAAATTAAAATTTGCGCTCGTTGCGCCAAATTGCGCTCGAATGTGGATGGGACGTAAATTTAAGTACCAATTGAGGGTCCAGGTATATATACATACATACATATACTCTTCCATTTTTCATCACTGGATGTTTGACAGTCAATTAACAATTTTGGACAATATGTTGGACATATAGTTATATATTGTTATATGATCAATGCGATCTTCCGCCCAAAAATTTTCGTGGCTTGAGTTCCCAGCATCCGAGGTCGTATCCTTTGGGCATTGACATTGGAGTAGCACCAAATGGTGTGATTCGAGGTACCTCAGCCTTTCAGGCGATTTCTTCCATGGATTTTGGCCCCTTTTTTCTGAAGACAAGAGAAGTGGATATCAAAACACGGGAAAATCATGGGGGTTGGGGAAATTAAGGAGGTATATCCACTTTTTTGTTTTGGGGTATATTGATATATTGTATCCCCATCATTCCCATTTCATATGGTGCATAATCTATGGTAGATTCCAGTCGGGTGTTGATCCATCATCTGATCAAATGACAAAATATCATGGGAATAGCATGGAGATATACTGGATGCTGGGAATTTGATAATAATATAATGGATTCAACCGAACCAACTTGGGTATTTACCCTCTGGTGTCATCAAACATTGCTTTCTCGGAAATCGTACATACATGGTGTTTTAATGGGAAATTCATTTGTAAATGGACAACTTTCCAGCAAGCCATGTTTGATTGCCAGAGGGTATATAATGGGAGAAATGGAAATATAATGACAAGGATGGGATATCGATGGACATAGTTTATACATCTTTACGCTAGGCCCCACCTTGTACCAGCGAACAGATGGGACAATATGTGGGGTATATGTGATATAGCAAGAGCTTATGAAAAACATAGTTGGGGATATATCCAACTCATATCCAAATTATACCAGATCTTGGTTGATTCATTGAATCCATGTGGGGATAAAGGATACATTTATGGGATGGATTGTTTTTGGAATGGGGGTATGGTGATACATGGGTGTGTATTGAAATCCATAATTGAACATCCCCCATTCACTTGATATGTCATGTGATATATCACCATGTTACCCCATAAGATCTTGATATATCACATATACACAACATATTAGTGGCTTTTCCATTGCCACGTTTGATTGCTGGAGGCTATATCTGAGAGATCTGTGGGGAATACTTCAAATGGATGGGAACTGCAGAATCCAATCCCTTTGGGGTTGAACATGGACTAAGACAATGTCATGAGAGTTTTGGAATTTGGACCTTTTTATGGAAACATTTTGATGAGGCAACCAAATATATATATATATATATTTATGCTCAATATAGATAGATATTGGAATATGTATAGATATGTATCATTCGGGTATTATTTGGGTGTCCAAAAATGGGCGATTTGTTGCAATTTGGCACCACCACTGTGGCCGATGTGGTGATGTTTCACCGTTGTGGCCTTTTGGTCGTAACTTTCTGCAAAATCTGCAGAAGAAAATTGATTGCACAGATGTCACCCACTAAACCATAGTTTGTTTATAACCCCCATTGAATATAGATGTATCATAAACCCTAGTGAAATTGGAGTGATAAACTAACTTTGCTAGCTAGGGGGTACCATTTCGTAGAGATTGTCAGCTATGAACCCCCAATAGCTGGGCTGGATGCCAGGGTAGTATCCACCGGGATGTCCTGCTGTGGATTCCCAGTGGCAATCTGTAGATGTGGATCTAAGATGATCGTGTTGGCCCCATTTCCCCAAATGTAACCAACACTCCCACAGTGCAAAATACATCAAAATACCCAATCTACCCAAGATTCACCCCCCAGATTTAACCCAAAGTACCAGAGCTTTAGCCATCTTTACCATGATTTTTCCCCTTTTTCCTTGTTGAATGTCCATTCTATCTCAATTCTATCTCCATTTTCCTTGTTAAATCTATCCAACTGTGGTAATTCAGAGCCTAACTCACCATTTCTCCCCCATCTGCCCATTTCTGCACCTTATCGAGGTACTTCTGCGATCGTGTCCATCCTACTCGAGGAGATTTATGGTGCCTCGGAGCCGATGAACCATGGGATATTCCCAACTGGATGGCTAGTTTAATCCCAAGAGGCACTTTTTTGCTATTGAAGGTAACTAAAGAAAAAGATGAACATGTTTTGTGGACTATCGAAGATTGACCAAATATGTTGACCACAGATTTTACAGAAAGCCAAACTACTGATACCCTATGATTGGTTGTAGGATATAGCCCAGCAACAGGCTATTACACACTGAGTATTTGGGATGCACCCCGTCAAGTGGGGAATGGATGCGTGATGGCCGCAAGGGTGCAAGGTGATGCCTCCCTACTGAGCTAAGTTGGCTTAGAAGCAGGTCAACTAAGGTCTATCGTAAACGAACATAGCTACTGAAAATGGCGATGTATGGTTGATTTACCTATGAAAAATGGTGGTTTTACATCGTTATGTTAGTTTTCCAGAGGGTAAAGTTCATGGTAGATAAATCCATAGTTGGATGAATTTATAAACCTTCACAAAACTGAAAGGTACCGCTTGGGGAGATGAATCAAACTAGCTGCAGATGCGGTTTGTGAAGAAGCCCTTCCTGGGTGGTTCAGTGGTTTAACCATCCGGAAAAAAAAACAAAGTTTTACCACAAAAATGGTGGCAGTGAATCAGGCAGTTAATCATGAAACCTATGCTTAAACTTTGGGGCAAAACTCTCCATCTACAAGGAGCAAAACCTTTCCGGTACAGTAAGAAGTACAGTATCAATGGTCGGTTGGAATCTGCCCCACCACAGCGTAGTTCCAGCCCAGTGTGCCCATGGTCCTCAGCAAAGTTGGTTTACATCTAGTTGAAGTAGCGCTGTGGTGAGGAAATAGCAATAGTTACGCTTTAGATCACTTTGGTACTTCAACTTAGCTATGGAGAATGGATGAAAATGGTCCATGTATAGATGATTTACCTATTGAAAATGGTGATTTTCCAGCTGGCAAACTGTTATAAATTGTTAAATCGCCAGAGGGTAGAAGGGCGAAACTACGCAAACACAACGGTGCAGCACCCTGTAGGTCACCGTGACGCCCTCCCAGCTCTCAAAAGGACTATGGGGTGCTTCTTAACCTGGGACCCCGAAAAGCTTCAAGGTTAAAAACTCGGAATTTCAATGTTGAATGATTTGGAGTAGCACATATTTTTTAATCCCATTATAAGACATAATTGGTTCTGGGCCAAATTATTTTTCCAGATCTGCAGATGACAATGATGTGCAGGACAAACATGATTTGAGACAGCCCCCACGATGTGAAGCCCCGCAATTAAAAGTTGGTTTAAAAACCCATCTAATTGTAGACGTATCCACCACAAATCCTAATCATTTTACTGTAGTTATACACCAAACCATACACAAACCGTTATTCTTGTTGGTTTATAAATCCATCTGATACTGCGTACTGGATACTTATAAATGGATATATCCACCATAAACCCCAATCAATATTAGTGTATGATAGTATGTGTATATATATATATTATCAATTAACGGGAGATAAAATAGTATCATTATTGGTATCTAATCCTTCGGAATCCTTCGTTGGTGGATAATTTTCCCAATTAGTACTGGATGATTTTTCCATAATGGCTATAAACCCTAGTCATCTTACCTAATGTTTCTGTAGTTATGCACCAAACGTGATGTTTTGTAGGTTTAGAATGGTTTAGAATCAATCCTAGTAATGGTGAAATGGATATACCCTCTGGTAAACTAACATAGCTATTGAAAATGGCCATTTATAGTGGATTTTCCCATTAAATATGGTGATTTTCCATAGTTATGTTAGTTCACCAGAGGGTATCCACCATGAAACCAACTTCGCCAATGCCCTGGGTCGCCACGGTGACAGCACCGCAGGCTACAACGTCAGCGATTTCGTGTTTGCAGATGGGCCCAACGCGGTCCCTGAGCAGAAACCGGGGCTGGATCAACTGGAGAACGACGTGGTGGTTTCAGTCATAGAAGGTGAGGCCCCCCCAGTTATGTGAACATTGGTGTATAAATCTGATTAAGTAGTGCCATATATATATAGTTATATATATATATATACATAATATAAATATATATATATATATATACTTTAGATAAGTTTTTCTACATGATAATATATATATATATGTTATTCACTACCTGACACATATAGAATAAATTCTATGATTATATTATCATATACCAAGGCCGCAGCACTGGCTGGCTGCAGCAACCCAGCTGTGGTGATCCAATCCCCTCAGCTGGCGGGATGTGATGGCGAGGACGGGCGAAACGCCGCGGTCCACCTGGGAGGATGAGGTGAAATTCATAGGAAAACCATGGGAAAACCATAGGGAAACCATAGGAAATCCCATGAAATCCAGATTTCAGCCAGAAAGATCTAGGAAAATCATGGGAACATGGTGAAAACCCATAGGAAAACCCTAGAAAAACCATAGGGAAATGTGGATTTCATGGAATTTAGAGCTGATTCTTCATGATAGCTAAGTTGGTGCCAAGAACTCCAAGAACTAGAATTTATGGGAGATTGTTGATGATCAGGCGGGTTATATACCAACTTAGAGATTGGGGGGCTGTATCTTGTAGGAGCACTATCACCCACTTGCTTGCCGCTCCTGTTGAAGAGCCGCTTAAGAACTTGCTGCTTGGACAGGAAAGTACACCTTCCCATGGTTTTGGCGAAAGGGATACCCCCCAGTAAACTAACATAACTATGAGAAATCACCATTTTTAATGGGAAAATCCACGATTTCTATGGCCATTTTCAATCGCTATGTTAGTTTACCAGAGGGTAAACTATACTTGGAAGTGCAGTTCCAGTGAACTAGATGGATATGTCCCACAGTTCTAGGGGCCCCATATCCCAACTGATGGGGTTAAAATACCAAGAATTTCGGCGCTAAAAAAGTAATTTCAACTGCACCCACAAGCAGATTGTTGTAAGCCATATCATCATGAAATACCCTCTGGTGAACTAACATAACTATGGAAAATCACCATTTTTAATTGGAAAATCCACTATAAATGGCCATTTTCAATAACTATGTTAGTTTACCAGAGGGTATCCCCATGATATGTCCATTTCTTCCCACAAGCTGGTGCCCCCCTGGGGTTACCACCAATCACCCAGGGCCCAGTCCGTCATCCCACGAATGGTGGCGTTATCCTATGGGGATCAAAATCTAAACCCAAAAAGGGACCAGAGATTTTAGTAGATGTTTAGTATTCACCATCCCAATTTTTATGGCTATCTAATTTTGACCCATAGCCGATAGCCACATAAGTGGCTGAACTATACCCCAACAAGCACTCACCAGTGATTTACTCCGTGGGATGATCTTCGACCAAGTTCCCATGGAGCGTATTTCAGGAGCCTAGACTTCACGTGGCATTAGCGGTGATCTTGAGTGAAACGGTCTACGCGCCCTACTTCAAGAGCCGAGCTCCCATTCGACTCTAGGCTTAGGTGGTTTGGTTGATGAGAAAATGAAACGTGGAAATCCTACCAATCTAAACTTGGAGTTGTTGAGTTGGGGATTTGTTCTATTTTCGTAGCGGGAAACCCACTACTTCGGGATTTTTTTTGCGGATATTTGTTTGTTTGTTGTTTTAAAGTTGTTTCATGGATCCCTTTTGCAAATTCAAGTAGAGAGTGACGTGGGCTTATTGTTGTCAAAAAATGTTTATGCTCAATGTTCACCAATGTTTATGTAACTCATATGAACTATGTTGTATTATGTTAGTACGTTATTATAGTATCAGATAATTATCGTTTACTTTTTGTTTTTATTTTCAATTCTATATGTTCACTGTCATTGTTCTTATTGCTGACTATTGCAATTTTCTTATTTAAAATCATATCCATTATATTGCTATATTTTGAGTATTATGTTCATTGTATACAACATAATGTATTTTCTTTATATCATGATATTGTGAAATTGTTTCGATAGCATGTTACTCTTGTTGTTGTTGTTGTTGTTGTTGTCTCATCTTTTTACAAACATAATCTCATTGGCATGTCCTTTCCAATATATATATATGATTATATATATATATACAGTAGATCAGTAAATTACTACATTAGTGTATAAACACATTATCATTTGTGTATCTATGTTATTGTATTGTTGCATTGGTTCTTTGCAATAGTATGCTCTTCTTATTCATGTTGATAAAACAATGATAAACCAGCCCCAATTTCACCCATTTTTATCGGTGGTATAAACCAAACCCAAACTGGTGGTTCATTATTTCACTGGATTGGTTAATGGGAAAATTTACAGGAACCCATGGATTTTCCCATGAAACACAGTGGTTTCCTGTAGATTTTCCCTTAAACCAATCCAATGATTATTGTTTTGCCCACATTGGTATTGTGATTGTTCCAAGAAACTTCATAATCTCCTCATGACGAAGCGAAAAAAACGCCAAACAGAAGAAGCACCAACAAGACCTAGGCCCGGCAGGTTCCCGGGCCCCATCGATTTTATGGGAATTTCATGAGGACTTGATGGGGACTTCATGGAATTTCTAGGTAAAGTAGAAGTGATTGATAATGGCTAAGTTGGTGCCAATAACTCCGGTAATCATGGTTTATGATACATATATAGTGCATGGGTCGTTTAGAAACCAACACAAATAACTGTGGGAGCACCACCGAGGAATGGGTGCCATGGGATACGATTCCACGGCCAGCATCTACTTCAGCAAGTCCATTGGGGATGCTGCGCTGGCGGATGGATACTCCTTGTCCTACTATCAGAACTGGAATGCTTCATGGAATCTTGGTGCTTAAAAAGGTCGTTGAAACTGGATGACGGAAATGCCCCCTCAAAATTTTGGGTGACCCCCAACTGGCCGATAAATTGACTTTTTTGGGGTGATTTAAGCACCAACAAGCACTAAGAAGAGATTACTTAACAATCTAGTCTATTATTGGTGGGTCACCTTTGAAGGTGACACCTATTATTGTTTGTTCAAAAATATGGGAGAACATGATGACATTATACTTTCAAAGCCACAGCTATGACAGGAATGGTTGTCTGAAAGTCGGTTTCGACATGATTTAACCAGCCAGAAGTTGATGGGAGTTGGCTGCCGGACGGGCCCCCAATTTCCCAGTTATGCGTGATTGTTAGTTGATTGATGTTCAACCATCTGTACTGAAACTAGATCGATGTATCTACCATAAACCATGTTGTAAAGTCGAGTTACCCTCTGGTAAACGTTTACATAACTATGGGAAATCACCTTTGTTTATGGGAAATTTCACTATAAATTGCCATTTTCAATAGCTATGTTAGTCATTACCAGAGGGTATTTTTACCAACAGAAACCTATCGTTTCGGGGCGCCAGCTTGGATGCTTGGTTGAGCTATGGCTAATGAGTAATATCCTGGTTGGACATGAAATGGGGGTTCTACCACCAAACCTACATCAACCAACTAGTCTTTCATGAGATGGGAAAACGGGGTATTTTTGATGGCTCAACTGCTACTTACAGGGAAAAGGTTACTATTCCGCTCTGGTGATTAGCCGCATGGCTAGCTGGGAAATCCCCAAACTAAACGATGGCATCGAATGAATCCCACATGAACCGGCTAGGATTTTTGTGACCGGTCCAAGATACACCACACCCAGGCACAACCCGGCGAAATACTTCGACCCCATCAGTGTGATCCCAACCGATGAACTCACACCGTGCTTGGAGAGCCGCACGGTCCATCAGGAAACGCACGTTTTTGATCACTGTTTACCATCGAAAAAATCGGGGTTTCACTACTGTACAAGGTGGTGCCCCTGCATAAATGTGAACGTTGGTTTATAAATCAATGAAGTATAGATAATGATATATATATATATAATTATATATGTGTATCTACCATAAACACTAGTTGACCTAACTTAGTTGTAACCCAACTCAGCTAAAGAACTGGGGCACCACCAAAGAACATCCCGTTGAACACCCTTTCTCTTCTACCTGGCTGATTAGTTTGGGTGTTACCCCCAAAAAAACCCATAGTTTGCAGCTTTTTTTTATGTGCACTCTTTCCTAAACCGAACAGAATGTTATTCCTCCACATTGAGTTCGGAAATCTGTTCTTTTTGGGGTCAACCAGGGACTATTTTTAGCCCCAGTTCGAAACTGCAGGGGAGGTCAATAGAGGGAGAATTCCAGTCATAAACGGTACCCCAGGATATGATTAAACTAGGGATAACTTGGGTTTGATCAATCCCAATCAGTTGCTACATTCCAAAGGGTTGAGGTTGCTCAAATTCATAGCGGTTGATTGAGCGAACAAGAACTATGCAGAGGTCCTACTGCGGGAGTCCCCTGATGAGAGTGTAAAAACTCTCGGGAATTCCCAGTCAATACCTGCTGACCTTCCAGTTTTGTGGGAAAAGAGCGAGTTACGCCAGCCGCAAATCCGCTGGCGATAAATCAACACCGACAAACCATTTATGGGATGACCATTCATTTTTTACAACAGCGACTCCAACTTTGTGATTTTTCGGTGCATGAAAACCAGAGGATTTGGGACGGGGTTTTCCGTGCACAAAAAACTCGTCCTGGCTGGGTGATTGGACTCTCCTTCAGGCCACTTCAATACTCCCAGAGTCATGGCGCAGTATGTTGCCATCTCTGGGGATTACGAAGGACTTCATCCGAACGGGACCGCCATTTGCGTGGATGACTACTGGTTTCTGGGTGGAGCCGATCATCTGATCAGAAGATGTCTGAAATTGTCTGAATGATTTGAACCAAACGGGGAAATCCACGACGACTTGGGGATTCTTTTTTGGGGGGGAATATGTTTTTGGTGTTTTGGAGGTTCCTGAAGCAAATCCAAGTCACGTGGCTTGAGTTTAAGTTACTGTTTGTAAAAAAAAACGAACCATTGAGAATACCCTTGTTGATTGCTGGAATAAAACGGAGTTATTATGATACTTGATTTATTGGATCCATAAATTATGGCATGTCCAAAGCTTGGTATAGCTTTGGTGGCTCAGTTGTGATGATCTTTTCAGGTTTGGGTTGAAGTAAATGTTGGAACCCCCACATTCCATCCCTTGGTCTTGACCATCATTTTATCTGGCCTATTCAATTGGGGACAAAAATCACCCAGTTTGAGACAAATATTCAAATCCAATACCTCTCTGCAACACGAGTTTAGGGTTTGAAATAGTCACGGTGTGGTTCCTTAAGTGGGGATATCATGGGATATCTATTTTTAAGGGAGAGGCGGAGTAAGGAAAAAAGCAATAAAACCAACTACCAATCCCAACTTCCACCATCATCTCTGCTTGATTATTCACTTGGTGGTTTCAAGGAAGCTGCTAGTTGTGGACCGTCCCCCACGGGCACATTTTAAATCTGACGAATTTTGACTCAGCTTCAATAGGGAGGAAGAGTGACTTCAACATTTTTTGGAAAGGTTGAAGCTATCAATCAACTATGAGTGTTTGGTGAAACCATCAGAAGATACAAGGTGGTGCCCCCAAACTGTTCGAGAGCTAAGTTGATTTATCCAAGACCTATGCTGTTCATATGGTTTACAGGGGATATATGGCCATGGCTCAAAATTATGGTACCAAACATGGTCATTTCTAATGGTAAATTAACATAAACCAACCAATTATAGGGTTCCCAATTTTGAGCCATAGCCATATCTATACTATTCATGGGGTGAACAGAAACCAACATTCACATCACTATGTGGGACACCACCCCGAAAGCCTCCCAGTGAAATGTTTTTTGGTTTATAACCCCTCAGGAAAAGCATAGCTAGATCAGATATATCTATAGCAACCCCGAAAAAGGTAGAAAAGTGAGAAACCTGGAAATATGAAGTACCCTCTGGTAAACTAACATAACTATGGAAAATCACCATTTTTAAAGGGAAAATCCACTATAAATGGCCATTTTCAATAGCTACGTTTAATTACCAGAGGGTACAATATCATCTATAACATCCTGGAAACAGTTGTCTACCTCTTTGGGTGTTGCTATAAACCCTAGTTGGATATCGGTATGGATCAGAATTGGGTACCCCAAAAATTGGATGGTTGATACCAAAGATAGATAGTCCAATCTATGGTTTCCCAGGTCTTGATTTTGACCCAGTTGGCCTAGTTAAGAGCCTCTTATATCCTCTTACCCTAACGATTGGGTGATACCCACACTGGCAGGGCCGAGCCATGCCGAAGTGCTCAGAATCCATGGCGGTCTTTTCAGAGCACGGATTGGAATGTCTACTTGAAACCAACCAATTGTTGGAGTAGCCAAGTTTGATTAGCCACATCAATCCAACCATGATCTATCACTACTTATCAATTATATCATATTATATACCCCCATTCTACCCCAATGATTGATGCAAAATTTCCCACATTGCGATCGCCCGAGGTTTATTGCCCCTGCCTGTCGTTCCAATGTCTCGCTCTGTGTGCCCATGTACGTGGGAAAACAGCCGCGACCATTGATACAGTGCATGCAAAAGGCCGCGGCATTTAGAAGCTTGACATCAGGTTGAGGTGGGTTTGTCTGAAAATATGGTACCCCCAATTCCAATGGACTATCATCGTTTTCCCATGTTTTCCCTATTAAAATGGCTATTTATGGGTATCCCCTATTTTCAGACAGACCCAGGTAGAGCTGGAGAACCAATTTTGACCCACATTACCAACCAAATAAGCGAAGAGTTTTGGTTTCTCCTGGGTATTGGTGGGATAGTCAACGATGATGGTGGCTTAATTGGGGTTTTCACCACCAACTCACCTAAATCAGCCAGCTTTGACTAAATGGTGCACCCAAGATAGGTAAGTTGGATTAAGTTGGTTTATGCCCTCCAGTAAACGTTTACATAGCTGTGGGAAATCACCATTTTTTATGGGAAAATCCACTATTTCAATGGCCATTTTCAATAGCTATGTTAGTTCACCAGAGGGTAACTTGGTTTACTATGGTTTATGGTAGATACATCTTCTGAGAAACCAACAGACATAACTGGGGGCTCCTGATTGTATTTTTATGCGATTCCCTGCGCTTTGTTCCCAGATCTTGGGCATAGTCCCTGTCTCAAAGGGGGCCAAGAGGATTTCCCGATGGGATGACCGTAGCCTGAAAAAACCCTCTGGTTATGACTAACGTAGCCATGGAAAATCACCCATGTTGAATGGGAAAATCACTGTAAATCATCTATAAATGGACCATTTTCTATGGTTATGTTAAAGAACCAGAGGGTAATGTATTATGAGATATATACAATGATATACCGCATGTTTTGACTATGGCACAGTATGGCACACATAATCCGTTCCCAAGCTGAATATGCCATGCCTGCCATATTTTGGGTGATCATATTCCATTGGGAATGCCGAAAAAAGAACACGAACATTATGATCATTTGATGATCCCCATACCCTAGGGATAGAAATACGTGTTTTTCATTTATTATCCACACAAGACATTCTTGCTTGTACAATAAACTTAAACTACAACAATCGTGATTTGAAATTGAAAACAGCAATTATCAGATAATGATTAACGACTTAACCAACATTAACCAATAAATAAATTGTAATATGTTTGTTATGTACCCTGTGGCAATCAAATGTGGGTGAAAAATCCACCATCTATAGTTGGTTTTCCCATAAATAAACATCCATTTATAGGGGATGTTCGATTGCCATGTTTGATGACACCGGAGCGTATAGTTACAGCAGATTACGGCAGTGTCTTTGCTTGATAGTTTTATCAAGGTTTCTTATATTGCTATGGCCATACCAACAGCAATATTCTATTTCAAATATAGCTGTTGGCACAATTTTATAGCAATCCGCAAAAGATAGAACAGTGGAACACCTGGAACATATGAAGTAAATATCATCTATACCATTCTTGTAAAGCAACATGGCTATTGAAAATGGCCATTGATGGTTCATATATCGAACTTGAAAATTGTGATTTTCCATAAATATGTTACTTTACCAGAGGGTACCATCCTGGGTGCTGCAACCTCACTGGAATGGTGGTTGCTAGGGGGTAGCTATCCCCACACAGAGATGCACAACTCTTTGTTTTGTGGGGCTTGGCGCATCCCTCTTCCATGGAAATCGGCCTTCTTCAGATGAGTGAAATATCGCGACACCGCGAAAGATGTCATTTGTTCCATTCAAAATAGCCCTTTGTTTCAGGGATGAACATCCATTTACCAGCAATTTCTGGGTTCCAGATATTTCCAGATGCTTCAAACCAGAGTTTTGACTAGCCATCTTGAAAACCCCGCCGTAAAAATTTTCGGCGGCTTCCTGAGGCATGCCCTTCGCTATCAACCAGGTCGTCCAGGGAAACCCCAGCGTAACTGGGACTTTCAAGGTCATCCACAAACGACCATGGATTAGGTAGGTATTTTAGCAGAAAAAATGATGATTGAATGGGATTTGATGCAATTTATAGGTGATTTATGAGTGAACTATGGGTTTTGGTAGTGTTGGGGGATTAATCGGGATTAGAAACCAACAAATATATATATAAAGTGACTGGGGAGGCACTCGTTTTGTGATAGCATCATTGGATGGTATGAATTTCGACCATTTCATGGCGATCTACGGATCTACTTGGGATTCACCATCGAAACATGTGGATGTTTGACGGATTCACGAGACTGGAAGAAGTGTAACAATCTCACTGCGACATAACTATGATGATAAGTAAGTATGCATAATTCTCCCAAACTAGCCATATTCAGGTTTGTGAATCGCAATTTATCCAGATCTACATGAATCTAAAATGATATGTGAGAGTCAACAATCGAAGTTTCATGAAGCAGGTAGCCACCAGTCTGGTTCAACCCACGGGGCTCAATGTTTCCTCTGGTTATTTAACATAGCCATGGAAAATCCACTATAAATGGAGGTTTTAATGGGAAAATCATCCAAAATTAGCCATTTTCCATGGCTATGTTAAATTACCACAGGGTATAGTTTTGTCCTACATACCCTTTGGTATCCTTTGGTCATGAAACATGGTAATTTTTTCAATCACCCATTTGCAGAAGATTTTACTCTTTAAAACCTCCATTTAGTTTTCTGATTCACAGCTAGCCACGTTTGAAAACATCGGAGGGTAAACCCTAGGCCAACTTTGCTCACCAAGTGAACTGTATAGTTTCATGGTGGATTTCCATATTTTATTTCCGTAGCAGATGGATAGACATGGACAGACTAATAGCTCCAAGGGGGAAACGCTGGATGTTCACTTTCTTTAGCCTTAATCAAACATGGTTTTATCATGGGTTTTCTTGCGATAGATTTAAGCAACTTGGCTATTTAGCCTCTGGTGGAATATCAAACATGGTTTGCTGGAACCCCCCAAAAATAGAGTTCGATATTCGAGTAGTGAAGGGAGCAGCTCAATTTGTGGAGACAAAGATTGGGATTTAATCAACTATGGTGAGTTTGTAGGTGTATCACAAGCAACTTGGTAAAGATAGCCTCCGGTGTCATCAAACGTGGCAAGCTGGGAAATCCCTGAACTAAATGGAGGTTTTAATGTGAAAATCATCTATAAATGGTGGATTTTCCATTGCCGTGTTTGATTACCAGAGGGTAACTATAACCCGTTTGATTTATGCTGGAGACTGATCGAACTCTAGCTACTAAGATGGATTAACATAAATCAACAAACACAACTGTGGGGCCTCAAGCTGTAGCTACGATTTGTGGATTGTAAGCGCATGAGATAAGCCATGCATGTATGGCACGTCCCAACTCATAATATGGATTGGTTGGTGGATTGTTAGACACTTACGATTCCTGGTGCACTTAAACGTTGGATATGTTGCCCATGTCAGGGTCCCACTGCATACTTATCATGAAGTCACCATGTTGCAGAATCCATGAGTTGTCCCCGTTGTTGAAAAATTGCCGTCAGCCGTCGATGGAATGCCGATAGTTGGACTAGGCTTGCATCAGAAAGGAGTAATTACACCTGACCTCAAAGTCTACAGTGATGGCCCGAAATGCCAATTTTCTTAGTCGGTAAATCACCCCCTTTATGGTTATACCCCCATTTGTAACCATAAAAATCACTGGTTTCTGGGGCTTTAACTGTACCTCCAAAAAGTGATGATTCGCGACTGAGATGGTACCAAGAAAAAATAACCAGCCTTGGATTGGAGATGAAATTCAGGTAGCTGTTTGGATTGGTGCTTTCATGTGAAAAAGCTGTGGCCCCGTAGCTTGAGTTGGCTAAAAGAATCCAATAACTATGGTTTATCGGAGCTATATCTATGTTAATGGGGTTAATGAATCAACTTATGACTCAGGGGGCCCACTATATATAGCAAAATAAAAAGGTACATGTTCAATCTAATAAAATCCCAAAAAAAGTTCCAGTGCGATTCAGTAAAACTTGGATTGGGAATCGTGTTTATTTGTCTGGTCATCTTCAGCAAATCCCGTAAAAACCAGCAATTTATATCAATCAATTACACAATCCTGATGGCAATGCCAGTAAAATCCAGTAAAATCAAGATTAGAACCTATTAAAATCACCTAAAACCTGAAAATCCTACTTGGTAGCTGCTTTCGCTCCCGTGGACTCTGCTTAGGCACTGACTCTGCCATGGACTCACAAGGCGGATTCCGAGAAAAACATCGGCGAATTGGACACCGCAATTGAAAATCTCCTATGACATGGACATGTTGATCGGAAAATCCACTATAAAATCGAAAATCAAGGTAATGCATATATCATATATATATATATATATGATTATATTTGGGTTGTTCATTGCCATAAACCCTAGTTATACTAGTTATGTTCACCAGCTTAGCTACCATTTGGCCCCTTGTAATCGATGAATGATAATGATGGGTAGGGAAGACGATGAAGAGGATGCCGAGGACGTTGGAGTGGTTAGACCTTGGTGTTTTTTGAAGGTCTTTCCATTGCGTTTCATCATGCCCATATGCTCCATGTATGGTATATTTACCTACATTTGGGTGATTTTTAGGGTGAATGTTGGTAAACATTCCATACATGGAGCATCTGGGATGTTTCATCAGTTTGATGCCTGACAGAAGTTCGATCACAGGTCCTGGCAAGACTAAGAGGATGAAATGTCGTGACCTCACATCGTTTTCCGTCACTGGAATGATGAGGATTGGCGGATTCATCACCAAGTGGCCCCCCGTTTCAGCTAGTTTCAGGTAAGTGGTTTGTTACAACTCAGCCAATACATGTCCGTCAAAACATGGTGATATAATGGGATACCATCAGACTAGTTATGGCAAGAATGCAACATGACCATCAATTTGATGGTGGCATATAATATATATATATATAATGGGGATATAACTCCCCAATGATGTGATACAGATGGTGTGTCTGAAACTAGTCTATACCCCAATGTATGGCCATTTTAGCGGGGAAAATCTTTTCCGACAAAGCCATATATTGAATCTGTATCTTGAATCTGGTGGAACAGGAAATGTCATGGGGATATGATGGAATTGATATAACTGATGGTAATATAATGCGGATATCACCATCATATCCCATTGTTATATCAATTTGAATCTGCAGAATATACCAGGTGATGCCCCAGTTCCGGTTTATACATCCCATTAAGTATACCCTCTGGTAAACATAAAAAAGTTATGGAAACTCACCATTTTTAATGGGTAAATCCACTCTAAATGGCAATTTTAAATAATTAGCTATGTTAAATTACCAGAGGGTAGGTGATTCTCGATCTGAAGGTCCACGTAGAGATTGTCCATTACAAAGGCCACCGGAAGGTAAATCCATGTAAATCCCCAAGTTGGTTAAGTCCATGATATGTCCATGATATTTCCATTATATCGTTGATTTATACTCCATTGTCTTCCCATGATTGTTGGTGATAATCCTCATCTTTGGGGAAATACCAAAGTACAGGATATACATGCCATTGTTGGGTTATAGAGTTATATATGATTGTTGTTAGGGGATGTATACCATTGTTGTTGGTTATATACATATTTTTATAGACCCTTGAAGACCCTTGAAGACTGGTGCAGATGGCTTACTTCTACATGCATCCTCGCGGGACGCCTCTTGGTCTGGATGGGATGGCGCAGATCACTCTACAGTTACAGCACTTCAACAGTTACCTGGAGATACGAATGGGAATGTTTCATGCTCACTGGATTGGTTTAAGGGAAAATTGCAACCGGAAACCCCTATATTTCATGGGAAAATCCATGGTTTCCGGTTTCCCATTATAACCAATCCAATGAAATGCAGGAAATCATGTCGTCATCAACCTTGACTGGGCATATGAATGGAGAAATGAATGGGGAGATCACAATGTGGATATGGGAATTACCCTCTGGTAAACTCACAGTGTGCTATGGAAAATCACCCTTTTGAAAAAATCCACTATTTCAATGGCCATTTTCAATAGCAAACTGTTAGTTTACCAGAGGGTACAAGAGTTACCCTCTGGTTATGACTAACAGTTCGCCATGGAAGCCATGGCGAATTTGGGATGATTTTCCCATCAAACCTCCGTTTAGTTCGTGGATTTTCCATGGCGATGTTAAATAACCAGAGGGTATAAAAGGTGATAGTAGATGGGGGTATGACTGACCATAAATGGGGTGACTTACTGACTTATAACTGGTATTTCGGGCCATAAGTGTACCTGTAGTGACTCATTTTCAAAGTGCAAGAGAAGTAACATTGCTGCCATGTTTCAGTGCCAACCCCTGGTTGATAATTGTTCAGCAATACGGAAATTTAATGGGATAAGATTACAATATGATTATCACTGATTGTTGCTACTATTCAAAGAGAAATGGAATGGATTTTAAGTGACTCCGTGTCATCAAACATGGCTAGCTGGGAAATCCCCGAACTAAATGGCGGGAAACTCATTGAACTCACTGGTGGATTTTCCAGCAAGCCATGTTTGATCGCCAGAGAGGATTAGTGAAGTGTACCAATTTTGGTAGCGGACTATCACTCTGTGGGGGCAAACCGACATCACATTGTTGCTTATACTGTACATCATATATCATACATTAGTTATGTATCCCCAGAAAATGGATGGTTTGCTTCCTGTACAACTTGGACCCTCTGGTAATTTAAGAGTTTGCTGCGTTAGATCATCATTCTCATTTTGTTAGGGAAATAATCGACCAAAATGGACAATGGCTTCCATAGCAAACTGTCAGATATCCGGAGGGTACTGAGTAGGGGAGCAAATTCTAGTTCAGTGACATATGAAGGTTTCCTAAAATGGGGGTACCCCCAAATCATCCATTTCCAATCCGGATTTTCCATTATAAACCATCCAGCTATTGGGGTACCACCATTTCAGGAACCTCCCAAATCTGTATCCCCACTTCTGCAATACCCGTGTCAATGTGGCTTATTCCCCACTCAAGATACCCGCAGGAATCGACCCAGCACTGCCTGTGCAGAATTCTATTGAGATCCCAATAGTATCCTATTGTATCCCCACAATATCCCAGTAGATCCCTAGAATAATCCCAGTATATCCCCATAATGACAAAATGTATCCCTAGAACAATCGCATTATATCCCTAGAATAATCCCATTGAATCATATCCCATCATATCCCATTATATCCCCATAATCCCATTACCCTCTGGCAATCAAACGTGGCAATTGAAAATCCCCGAACTGAATGGGGGTTTTAATGGGAAAATCATCTATAAATGAGGGATTTTCCATTGCCATGTTTGATTACCAGAGGGTACATCCCAGTTTTTTTTGTGATTATCCATGGGAGAATCCTGGAGGTCTTTCTTTTTTTAGCCAAGGACGTTGTTTCCTCTGCACCCGATGCCCATCGAGTTTCCTCCTTACGATGAGCTTGCATGGTCGAATGGAGACGCGTGGCAGGGGAAAAAAGGGGGGGTCAATGGCCGTTTTACCCTCCAGTAAATTGAGATAGCTATTGAAAATGGCCAGTTTATAGTGATTTACCGAACAAAAAAATGTGATTTTCCATAGCTATGTTAGTTTCCCAGGAGTTATATAAAGCCATGCAAATTGCGGGGATATCCCTTACAAGACCTTATATATGGATATGTACCTCCAACAAATCGATTGCTGAAACGGCCAGTGAGGTCAGCTGTATATCATCGATACCATGGGTTCTCTGGGTTTCAATCTAGCTTATACATTTGGAGATTTCCATAAAAGGAGGAAATTTCCCCAATAGCTGGATGGTTCATAATGGAAAATCCGGATTGAAAATGGATGATTTGGGGGTAGCCCTACGAACCTCCTTATGCTTGATACATTGCATATATATATATATATAACCATTGTCCAAGTTGGTGTATAAACCCCATCAACTAGTTCGATATATCTACCATACACCACACTTAAGCTAGTTAAAAACCAACTTAGTTTGATATTCTATATGCGCTTGTGTGGGGGCCATGGGGTTGGCCTAGGGGAATTGGCCCGCGAGATCACACCATAGCCCCATCAGTTGTGATATCAATAATCCTTGTAACCACAATGCGCCCCTTAGGTGAACATTGCTACAGCCCATTAAGTGTATCTATAGTTAAGTATGGTTAAAGATCCTTGTAACCATGCTTAAACATCAAATTCCCATTTCCTGGGAAAAATCCCTTAACTTCCATGGTGGGGCGATTCGTGAATTTTTTTTCACCCCTAAAACGGATGGTTCTAGATCCCGTCATCAAGCGTGGTTTGCCGGAATTATCGCCTACAAATATTGGAAAACCATTGGGAAATCATTGGAAAATATGGGACAGTCCACTCGACATGGAGGTTTATAGCTGGGAATATCATCTATGGATAGTGGATTCTCCATTGCCATGTTTGATTACCGCAGGGTTACCAAAACTTGTGGGTCCATCGTCCCTCTTTGACCCGTACCCATGTGATTGATGGCTGTATGAAAATGAGAAATGTGGATTTAACAACTACAAGTGGTGAAATTGATTGAAATTGTCCAACAAATATGGGGTCAACAATGGGGGGGTAGCCACAACGGCTAAAACATCGGAAAACCATCCAGCAAGAGCCAAGTTGTATCATCTACTTGGATGTGCAAAACCAAGAGAGTATGGGGTAATCACCATATGGGGGTTTCTTGGGGGTACCCCCAAATCATCCTTTTTTTTGGATTTTCCATTCTAAACCATCCAGCTATTGGGGATCCATTTATGGAAACCCCCATACGAAATAGCCCGGTCATACATCCCAACTAGTGATACCCCAATGACCATTTTCAGTAGGGAAATGGTGATCGGTCCCCAGCAGCACATCATCCTGCATCGCATGATGCCACTTCTTCTGCACCTTCAACTGAGTCCATGCATCAACTTGAACACGAACCAGCTTGGGCCCCAGATATCTGGGAACTACTTCAAAATGAAGGACAAGTAGAAGATGAAGATAAAGGTCCTGTGCTCTTTGTCAACTCCTATTACATCGATCATGTTGGACACCGATTTCATGACCAAGCTCGTGCCCTACGTTTCGATGCTGACGTCCGGGGCTGGGAAAGAGACATTCGATTCATTTGCGAGGACTACATTGACAATTCTGCGGCCATTGATGTCCCAGTCAGTCGTCCTGATCCACCAAATTTTGTTTATCGTGGGACCATTGCTGCTGTTGTAGTGCATCAGCATCCTGTGCCAGAACGGGCCATTTCCTTGACCACGGCAGTCCTCATCTTGGATCCCAATACCCACTTTCGAGAAGCTGCGCATTCCACTGAAAGGACTCTTTCGAATCCTCAGATCATTCAACTTGCAGGAGTCGAAGCACCAATAGGATGAAATTGGGTACCCAATTTTCAGACAAACCCCATTTGAGGACAGATGCCTCACTTATTCACCAGGGTTGTTGACCATGCCTGCTGTGATCTTCGTTACCAAGGACTATCGCACGCTCTTCCGAACTCGTGGCTCGACGGACGGTTCAGTCCGCCAGACGTTAAGCGGAAATCGGCAGTGTGGAAGGAGTGTAGGGGTTTATGGAACTTCTCCATGATTCTGATTCTCCCATTTTTCTTGGGGATTCATGTGGTGATTAGATCAAATTCTCCCATGATTCTTGGAGATTAATGTGAATCTTTCATGAAATATGGTGGTTCTCCCATTATTCTTGGGGATTTATGTGAATTAAATTATGGGTGGTTTTTCTCATTAATTCTCAATCCAAGAATCCACCAGATCTTGGTGAATTTCCGCATGTTTCATTGAGGCGATCTTACTTCAAAGTACGTCAGCTGGAATTTGGAGAAGCTGGCTCCACGTGGCTTGTCAAATTGCCAGGGATTTCCTGGAAAGTACCTGGTAAACATACAAAACGCGATGGAAAATTACCATTTTTTATGGGTAAATCAACTACAACTAGCCATTTTCAATAGCAAACTGTTTAATTGCCAGTAAATGGTGGTTTAATGGGTTGATGGTGTTTGACAATGACAAGGATTTCCTGTCTGGAAATTACATGGTGGTTTAATGGTTGATGGTGGTAAATAAGGGAACATATTTGATTTCGAAATCGGATATTCATAATATACCAACAATAATATATATATATACATATATATATATACATATATATATATATATACATATATATATACACATGATTTACGGGTGTGTCAATGGGGGACCCTCAAGTTATGACAACTTAAAGATAGGCAAAATGAATGAGCATGATGATGAATCTGCAGATGGAATGGGATATCCTATTTTCAGAGAAAACCTTAAAATGTACCCTCCAGTAAACTAACATAGCTATGGAAACCATGCTCAATTTATAAATGATTTACCCATCAACCATGGTGATTTCCATAGCTACGTTAGGGTACCAGAGGGTATATAGAAACACCTCCAAAGAAGCCGTTTTATTCATCCTCCGGTTGGTTGTGAGGGAGTTGCAGTACCTGATTCTTCAAATGATGAACTGACCGGTAGAATAGGATGGGATGGGAAAATATGGCGGAAAATGTTTCATGGCTCAAATTGGGGATATCCTTATTTTACAGCATTTTCTAGGTTGGAAAATGATGAATCTCAGATTCCAAGGAATTGATCATATCTCCATCGTAGGCATTTGCCGCCAGGGGTGGTGAATTTGCTGGAGAGGTTGCACCTTGGCCGAGATGACTCTTGGGGTGGCGTCATGAAGCGGTCGGAAGTTTGGGGACAGACTCCGGAATGGCGAAAATTGATCTCAATTGGTTTATAGCTTTGTTTCATGGGGGTTATGAAATGTTATAAATGTTATAAAATGTTTTCCCTCTAGGGATTATGAAAAATGTTATAAATGTTGTAAATCCACAAACATGACTTGCGTAAATCAACTTACACATAACATAACTGATATAAATCAAGAAACATAAAATTTGCTGGCCCACCTTGCTGGTGAATTTGGAAGGTGTTGACCCGCGGCAGTTTGAGGTGTGACACAAAGATGGAGAGTCTGAGATGATATGGGGGGTTCCATGGGGGATCCCAAATAGCTGGATGGTTGATTTCATGGAAAATCCATCTATAAATGAATGATTTGGGGGTACCCCTATTTTAGGAAACCTCCATATCCCTCCAGTTTCTTGTGCGGCTTCGTATTAGAGATTGGCCAGCCATTCTGTGGCTCCCATAGTCTTTAGATTTGATATCCTAGCTCATTCCCCTACCACATATGTTCAATAGTTTGCTTCGACTTGCACCTCTTCATAGTTGCTTGAAACCAAATCACCAGTTTCCCAGAATTGAAGGGAAAATCGGCAGGAAAGCCTTCTATCTCACAGGAAAAAAAACAATGGTTTCCTGGAAGTTTCCCTTCAAAATCTGCGTCCACTGGATTCTACAGGACAGTCATCACATTCCCCTGAAAACCGTTGTTTTAATGGGTAGCCCCCATGAATTTTCGATGTTCCCTGTTGGTGGATTTTGGATGGATTGGGGGATGAACATCTATTTGCCAGCATTATAAATCTGAGAACAGAAGGGTACTGATCGGGTTTTGACCCATACCTATTTCGGTGCATACTGTAGGACATTTCCAAACTCCCTGATTGATACCATCTTCGAATTCACGGACAATGTGAGTGATTGGATGCTCGGCAAATGGCCCACGGAAAGCCTTTTCGGCGCCAAGTGCTGAGGCGAAGCAAAACTGAATGGTTTGTACTAAAAGCCATCAGGAACTGAACATATTTATTGGGGTTTGTCTGAAAATTTGGTACCCCACAATATGATTGTTAAAAACCTGTTTTTTTCATTGGAATGGCTGGCCATAGAAGGGGTTGTATCCAAGTTTCAGATACACCCCTATCCGTTTACTGCAAAAAGAACGTTTTCTCTAGTACAGTAATCGCCATTATGCTTGTAACTTAAAAAAAAACCTCACACATGCAGGATGACCCAAAATCTGTACAGCGCAGCAACTGCGCGATTCGACCTGTGAAATAGTGGTCACTTGGATCGCATAGAAAACCTCCCACCGAACCCCCCAAGAATCATCACATTGGGATTGAGCCAGCCAAAGCCGTAGACAGCTGGGGGTTGGGATTGGGTATAGTTGCAAACCTACCAGATGTAGCTTTGAGGTGGTAGCTCCCCAGAAATGAGCCAAGGCTACAGATAAGATATTAATGAATTACAACATACTACAACTAATTCTCCCCCCAGATCATATTTTAACCAACCCCTCTGGACGTAAGGACCCCTTAGTCATGAACAAATCCAATACCTGGGGCCAAAAGTTCGCAGAGCGGATTTGAGAATATTTGTTTTATTGTTTTTATCGGCCGTATTTTTTTTTCGAACAGTTGGTCGGCTTTAGAGAAAAGAATGTGTGATCCTTTTTACCTTTGCTGGTGTACGTATTATATTGTACTACATGTTTTTTTTTTACTGTACTGTACATATTACCCATTTAGCCACTATAGAATACAAATCCAAGTATTCTTCTAGGTTGAAGCAGGGAATGAGGGTCAGTCAGCCGATCCCTCGCGAAACTGGGACACCCGCAAGAGCGCAAATTCATGTTCTTCTTCTTGACCCGCAGGAAGTGCTGAACAAATGTCACCGGGCCCAAAGAGTCATCGTGAAGAAGAAGCAGGGCTACCATGTTCATATCGCTGTCTACCAATGGTGGTCGCCGCAAAACCATGGTAGAATTCGGCTGATGTCCGGTCTGGCCGACTAGGTAGCCACCATTGGACCCACCAAGGCTGGATGCAAGGCTCGGAGTGCTGGATGTTTTTTCTACAGGGGCCAATGGAACTATTCAAGGCCTCCTTGATTGAGGAGTACTGTATCATAAAATCTCCATTTATGAAGGGATAATCATTGGTTCAGGAACCACAATTTATGGTTCATTGTTCGAGATAGACCAAGAGTGATGATTAATCAACGCTTTTGTTTGCTCATTTTCCATTACGATGGAATATGGGAAATACCTATTGTCTGAAGATGGGGTACCCCACAATCTGATAGTTGATCATCATTGTTCACACGGTTATGGGTCATAATTGGGTATCCCTCAAAATCCCCTCTGGTTCTTTAACATAGCCATGGAAAATGGCCAATTACAGATGATTTATAGTGATTATCCTATTAAATGGTGATGTTCCGTGGCTATGTTAGTCATAACCAAAGGGTAGATGGTTAATACTAAACTATACTCGTACCAAAATCTGTGGTCCCCTGAGTACTCCACATTCAATGGCTGAGTGTACCTTATTTTCAGCGTCCAACTTGTTCGATTGGAAACAGGTGAAACACTGCAAGCACTGAGATCAACCCAAGGAGCATGGTTTATCCATAAATTCCCATAGCCTCTGGTAATTTAACAGTTCGCTATTGAAAAATGACCATAGAAATAGTGGATTTGTGCATGAAAAATGGTGATGTTCCAGTTCCCAAACTGTTAGTTTACCAGAACCTTCCATTATGTTCTCACTATAATATCCGGTATTGTCCTATGTCAATCCATATTCTCCTATTAGTATCCTAGTATATTCCATTTTGGCATTGGGTTTTCCACATCACCACTCAGAAGGGTTCTTCCAATTTCGCAACGTTTGCCCAGGAGAGATGTTGGCTGCCAGTGGCTGTTGTCAAATCGAGATGTATGGCAAGCATGGATCCCTGATGAAACCGCAGCTTGGGATCAAAGATGACATCGCGTGGGATCAACCGATTTCAATCTTGGAGAGTGGTACCCTCTGGTGTCATCAAACATGGCATGCTGGAACATCCACCATTTAGTTCAGGGATTTTCCCAGCGAACGAAACCTCTATCTAGTTCGGGGATGTCCCAGCTTGCCGCGTTTGATGACATTGGAGGGTAGGTGAATAGTTTATCATCTTCAAGCATGTTTCAACCAAGGTGGTGCCCAGTGATGTTTTTTTTATAAATCCCAGTAGTTCGACATCCACAAGGTGAGATCGGGGAAGCAAATCGCGACATGACGAGGTCACTGGGTGAATTCTAGGGATTAAGGGGGGATATATGATGGTTGATGGGTGGATATTAATATTATATAATATTATGATATTATGATACTGTATCATATAATCCCCATAAACCATATAATCATCCATATGATGATATAACTATATGAGCTGTTTGTAAACCACCGTTCACAGCACTGAAACTCCTCCCCTTGCAAGTAGCAAATGACATGCAAAAACTTGTTTCAAGAAACTCCAGAAGCTCGGTGATGCTTGTCATGGGGTAGGAGTTTTCTATCTTCAGAATCGATGATTTATCATGATTTATTTGGAGGTTTCCTTAAAAAGGGGGCATCCCAAAAAAGGAATGGGTTTCAATACTAAAATGGTCTAGTTTGGATGATCTGGGGGTTACCCCCATTTTGGGAAACCTCCATCTATTAAACAGGGTGATGTTCAATAGCGATGTGAAAGCCGCAGTTTCAGACACCCCAGCGGTTTCCAGCCACTGACGAGGTGTGTTTGCCTGGCTTTGGGCTTTACAATAGCAACACCTCACAGTACGTGAGCAGCCGCCCACCCGAGGTGCAAAGGGGAGTTCCGGGTGCTGTGGGGATGGCGGTTTTCCAGGTGAAAAATGGTGCCCACCAGTGATGTGAACGTTGGTTAAGAACTCCCATTACCCTCTGGTAATTTAACACTTTGCTGTTGAAAATGGCCGTAGAAATAGTTGATTTTCCCATTAGAAATGGTGATTTTCCATAGCAAACTGTTAGTTTACCAGAGGGTAACTAGTTCGATATATCTTCCATAAGCCATAAACCCAACAGTTCTTGGAATTATCAAGCAACTTGGCTAACGATTTAGGGCACCTTGTTGACTTGATGGATGGTTGTTTTCCAAGTTGCAAGTTCAAAGAAAATTCTAAATCACATGAGCGTCAGTCGAGTTGAGATAGATGATTTTGACGCTGGAGTGAGTGTGGCTTTCTCTGAAAGTAGGGAGCCCCCATTCCATCCTATGGCCTATGGTTTAGACAAGAACTTCCACATTATTTGATTGCCATGAATTCGAGTCCTTTTTTTTCACCATTTTAATGGACATTGCCATGTCATATCAATGGTGATACTTTGTTTTATACCCCATGCTTGTTGCTTAGTTAGATAGACATTCCCGTTCTTGCTGGCTAAATCCAGCATATACGCCATGTATAGTGTGAACATTGGTTTTTGTATCCTACGAAATCCATTATTCTAACGATGGTTACCCATTGTGACCCCCCAATGAATTTAGAATAATTCAGATAGATATGGAAAACCCACAATTTCTATCCAGTTGTAGATCATGTTCCGACAGCAAAATGGATGGTTTCCATATCTACCTTGCATCCACAAAATCAAAATTCAAAAAATATACCAATTCTCTTCAATTCTACTCAAATTCTACCAGGAATTGTTGGTCAATGGCCTGCCAATACAAACATATACAAAGCATGAAGAAAAAAATCGATATCTCCTCCGAAAAGGCTCGTTTCGCCTGCCTGGCAGATGATTTCCACCCCGATGGTTTAATATTGAACTATTTATGGTCTATGTGGGGTGTTGAATATTGTTGATACCCTCTGGATATTGTTGAATATTGTTGAGTACTGTGGATACCCTCTGGTAAACGTTTACATAACTATGGGAAATCACTATTTTCAATGGGAAAATCCACTAGTTCGAGTGGGCCATGGCTTCTATGTCGCTACGTTTAATTACCAGAGGGTACTATGGATAAGATTATTGGAGTGTTGTGAATGAATACCATTGGAGCTGATACCATTAGATAAAACACTATCATGGTATTTTTGATCTACTTTGATGGTACTACGTTTTGATGTACTTTGGTGTGGCTTCTGAAATTGAGTTTTGTGAATCATAGGAGTCGGACAAACAAAGTTTGCCCATGCTTGCAGCTCCCAAAAAGATGGCCAAAAGTGTTGTTTCCAGGATGGTATGTTATATGATGTTGTCCCCATATTTTCCAGGTTTCCTTCACTTTTCGGCATCTTGTTGGGGTTACACCATAAAACCCCATGGGTTTCCGGTGAAGATTCTCCCTTCAACCAATCTATGGAAACCTCAATATGGTTGGTTCCCCCCCACAAAAAAGAAATGATATCACAACATGATCCTTATTTTGGATGCTGACCCATATAATCGGATTTAATCTCATTATATCTCATATAATCCCATGTGTTTGATGGCTAAATCTCCACACGTGATGCTTAACGGTCGCCCCTGAGGCAGCTCTGACCTGCATTCCCTGCGCCTCTGGCCGTTTCTCCGAAGTGATGTTCGATGACAGGGGTGCACCTTGGGCGGTGAAAGCCCATGGTTTTTGTGTGGGTGAAAATATGGATTTTTGTTGGGGGATGCAATGGATGTTTATGGGAATTCATGGAAATTAATGGAAATGATGGGGAATTTTGAGGTAAAGCCAATATAGAGCCATTCAAAATACCTTGGTTGATTGCTGAATTTGAGGGAGTCAAGCTAATTTCTGGGGGATTGTGAGAATCCATAGTTGGGAAACCTATCAACCAGCTGGTCGGTTTAATTCACTAGATGAAGTCTATGGTTTATAATTAGGTGATATATATATATATATATATACACAACGAACTACTATTCATGGGGTATGTGAACCAACAAACATAAGTGGGGGAGCACCACCCTGGGTAGTTTCATCCTATAATCTTTGCTCTAAAGCTAGGAATATCTCCGAACCAGCTAAGAATCTAATTTCTTTGCAGGATATCTAAGATTGGCCATGAAGAAAAGACACAAAATCCGCAGTGGGATCCACCCAATGCCATAGTCACCATCCCAATAACCCTAGGGGGATACACCTCTATTGGGAATAGTTTATTATTGGGTTTATCACATTAGAGGTTTATGAATTTGGGTATACCCAATGGGATGATTAGTCAGATATGGGTTTACCGCTTTAAAGCCAGAAACCCATTGTTGTGGCTGGTTCACCAGACGCATCCCAGTTAGTTGGTTTCCTGTTGAATCCTGGGTCCAGCATCAGCGACCAAGCATGATTACCCTCTGGTAATTTAACAGTTTGCTATTGAAAATGGCCATTTATAGGTGATTTTCCCATTAAAAATTGTGATTTTCCATAGCAAACTGTTAGTTTACCAGAGGGTACAACCATCTAAATGGTATTGGTTCTATGTCGCCTTTCTGTGTCGCCTTTTTTTTGACCTTCAATCTACTGGCCACCATATGGGTCTGTTAGAAAATGAGGTATACCCTCAGGTGCCTTCAAACATGGTTTGCTGGAAAGTTATCCATTTCTATGGAACAAAACATCCATTTAGCTCGAGGGATTTTCATGTGCCATGTTTTCATTGGCGAAGGCTACCCACAACAACAATGTTGTTTGGAAATTTCATGATGAATGGATTTTGGGGTATATCTGCAGGTGAAAGGGTGTACCAAATGTAGAATGCTACAATAAGAGGTATGAATCAGTGGGTTTTAACCAATTTTATGGCTATTTAATGGGGATTTGTGGGTATATCATGAGAATAATGCTAGAGGATTCATGAGTAGCACTGGGGGATACTATACAAGCTGGTGCTTCACTTCGTTGGCTAAGTTGGTTCAAAACTAGCATGTCACTAGGGCGTATGGTAGACAGATCCGTAGTTAATTTTAATTAGTCATAATTAGTTAATGCGGTTCAAAAAGTTATAAGCATCCTTATGGCTGAGGGGAACTTGTATCTGCAGATTCCTCTTTGTGGGATTCTCATGATGTGTCAAAAAATCTGCAATGGCTTGAGTGTCCAATGTTTTTTGTGTTTTTTCCCCAGCAAAGTGATATTCAATATGACCAAGCGATTACAGCCAACAATACATTTGCACATCATAGCCATCACATCCTAAGCTGGATGTCAAACATGGACCTAGATTTTAACTCAGCTATATACATTATCTATACTATGGGAAAATACGCCATCTCATCTCAGGTCACTGACTTAAATACTACCGTTTTTTCACCAAACCTGAGTCACACCTTTTGTTGTTCACCAACTTAGCCATCGAACTGTGGGCCTTAGAAGAATCCCCGAACTAAATCCCCGAACTAAATGGAGGTTGCTGAATTGGAAAACAACATATAATGTGAATATGTTTGGAAGAATTTGATCATGACCTCACGTGGTGCTGTCACTGGAATCATGGGAATTGGATTCCAGGAATCATCCCCACGTGGCGGCCAGTTTCAGCTATGTTCAGCTCCACAAATTGTTCGAATTCAGCCAGATTGTATGGAACCCCACCTTGTAGATCAGATTATACTAAAACACAGTTTGACGATGTTTGACGAATTATAGCCCAGTACATCCCCATATCCCAGTATATCCCAATTAAATCATTATATTGATGAGGTATATCCCCTCTATGTCCCATTTATGTCCTGTAAAATCCCATAGAGAATCAGCATGTCAAGATGCTACCCCATAATTAGCTACCCCCTAATTAGCTAAGTCGGTCAACATAACTCCAATAACTAGGGTTTATGATGCATATATCTATAGTTCATGGGGGTTATGAACCAATAAACATCACTGGGGGTGTACCACCATATATCAACCACCATGTCGCATTAAATTCCATTTAATGATGCTATTAGATGATACTATTGATCTCATTTTTTAGTGATATAATTTTCATACTGACTATTGGATATGATTTAGATTTATGATGCTATTGATCTATTGATGATACTATTGATAATACTATTGATCTAATTTTCATGGGATTTGAAGCCAGTAATGTGGGTAAAACAATACTAAACCATCCCCAAAAATCACCATAAATAGGTTGTATAAACCATCAAAATATAGGTGGGTTAGTATTGTGTTACCCACATTAGATGGTTAAAAAGCAATTTTGATATACACCATTAACATCCCATGAACCCCTATGATTAATGTTTCAATATGGTTAAACCTCCCAAAAAAATGGTTACCCTCTGGTCATCAAACTTCACTGAGGTCACCTACATTTGCTCTCCCTGTCCTGTGGGCACGTCGCAAAGTTCCGGCGCCGCCTTGAGATGTGAAGCATGTCCTGCTGGAGAGTCGCTGGGCAAAACGTGCCAAGTTGGTGATTTTTGGCGGACCTTTATGGGAAAACCCATGGGAAAACCAGAGGAAAATGGTGATTTCACCAAGAAAAAAGGCAGATTTTATGGAATTGATAGGGAAGTTATGGAAGCTCTAGCTGATTTGCCGAATTGGTGAATGAAGTCTATGATTTCTGGTAGATGTAACGAACTACTGGGGTTTGAATAACCAAGAAACACAACTGGAGGGGATAGGATATGATAGGATATTATAATATATTATATGGAGCAACCCCACCCCATAGAAAATAGGAAAGTAGGGTTTTCATTATTTCAGTGGGATGTTGTCTTTCTATCTCTTTGGGTGCACTATAGATAGCTTTATGTTTGAAGGGCATCATGTCTCTGCAAGGTGGTGCATCCAGGTGGATGTTTGTTGGTTGATAAACCCAACAGTTGACCTCCTAGAAATCATGTTTAACCTGAAGTTCACATAGATCACCTCTAAATTCCCTGGTTTTTTGCTCTGAAATACCCCAGTAGTTGGATCTAGTTGGATATTTCTTCAATCCTCAGGACATCAACGAGGTCACCACAACCAGTTGCCACTGCGGTAGCGAGGTATCAAGATCTGCAAGAAGGAAAGGCGTGCAAACGCTGCAGCATTGGCCTTTTTCAAGATCAACCGGGCGCTACGGTTCCTGGTCAGAAGACAATGATATTTAATGACCCGAGTGGCTGGGATGGGCACCGCAGTGCCCCCGGTTTAGTGATGTTTATATTACTTATGAACCAACTTAGCCAGGTATGGAAAACCACCTTGTATGTCGGTGGATTTCTTTCGTGGAAAATCTACCCGAAACAGTTCTTACTCCAAATATAGGGCGCTCAACTGTAACTAAATTGCAATTGATTTGCCCTTGTTTTCAGTGTTTGAGGATCATTTTTTCTGGAAAGGGTTTTGTAGTTATGTCCATAAACTGGGACTCCCCATGAACCAACAATTCAACCTTGGGTATTTTTCAACAGCTTCTTCCTCTCCCATGCTCCTGTGCTCCCTTTCCCGAGGCTTGTAAGAACTGTTCGGCCGAAACCACCACGGTGGGCTTGGGCTCAAAGTCTCCCATGGAATGCGGCTGCAAGGAAGGCTGCATCGAGACAGAGAGAGATAGCCTGACTCAAGTGCCTCACTGTGTCGTCTGCCAACCGGGCCTGGTTTGCCCCAAATTCTCCACGAAACATGGCTGAAAACAAGATGCAGCCCACGAACCCGAATGCTCACACGAACCTTCTTGACACTCCTGACATGACACTCTTGGGAAGACACTCCTGGGAGACACTCTTNGCTCACACGAACCTTCTTGACACTCCTGACATGACACTCTTGGGAAGACACTCCTGGGAGACACTCTTGGGAGACACTCTTGGCATGACACTCCTGGAAAACACCCTGGGCATGACACGCTTGGGAGACACTCTTGGCATGACACTCTTGGCATGGCATTCTTGGGAAGACACTCTTGAGAAGACACTCTTGGCATGAC
>BGPT01000367.1:63574-74532 GCA_003297045.1 Symbiodinium sp. clade C Y103
CAGACAGAGCCTACAAAAAGGCTCTTGGGGAAAAAAAGGCTTCAAACAAGTTGCTGATCAGAGATTATCAGAGATCCACATGAGGAGGCCTACAAAAAGTCATCGCTTTATTTTGACAATTTTTGTATGGATTTTTAATGAAAATGATAAAACCAAGACCCTTTTTGTAGGCTCCAGTTGGGTATATGCGGGGTAACAGNATCGCTTTATTTTGACAATTTTTGTATGGATTTTTAATGAAAATGATAAAACCAAGACCCTTTTTGTAGGCTCCAGTTGGGTATATGCGGGGTAACAGCTATGGCATTTTGTAGTGATGGTTTTTTGGCTGTGCATGGCATTTTGTAAGGGGGGTACCTGGAGAGTCATTTTTTGTACGTATGTTTTCTGAACGCAGCTGCTAACGGTGAACACCATCGAGGATGCTTTTGCGGTTGGAATTTGCAGATGTTGAAATCGTGTCTACCATGTCCAGGACCATTCCTCCATGATGTGCTATGATCCAGCTTGCGGTGGTGTGCCACCAACGTTCTACGAAACGTATGTGAGGCAGATACAGGAGCAGGGTGGTCAAACAGGGCAGATAAACAGCTATATAGGCAGCTAGTCACTAGTCATACCGATTTTAGTTTTTGTACGACGCAAGCGACTAATTTGTGGGAGTCTCTGTGAAAAGACACCTTGCAGTCAGGATTGGAGCAAAGAGAGTCAACTTGCTTCCGCTGTTTGTGTATACATGATGAGTCAGGATCATGGTGCTTTGGTACCAGTTCAATGACATCATCATAACCATGCTCATGATCGTCATTATCGCCATGGCTCAGACATGACTCATGACTAAGTGGAGGATGCGTGTTTCCCTGCCCTGCTAGGACACCATTGTCGAAAATGCTCGCAATGAGTTCCGAGCGATTTGGAGTCCTGGAGCATTCATGTCAGAATCGCACACCATGGTGAAGTTAAAAAGATTACAACAAGCTTCAGGAAACGTACTATTGATGTAGGCGAAAGCAAGCAAAATGATTATACCCATGTTGGGTGAGCTGCAGTCATGCTTGGGCACCAAGGACATGCAACCAGCGTGGCGTCTCAAAAGTGCAGGCAACGAAGCTGATCTCCAGCAACACGGCCAGCAAATCAGAGTTGGACGTTCCGTTCACGGCATTTCGGTCTGGAAACGGCCATGTTGCAGACACCAACCTGATGGTTGGAGTTGGTTGCACAGTGTTCCGACCTCAAAAAGCACACGTTGGTCTCGTCAGCAAATCACGCCGAATCGGTCCTTGCTGGTTTGTGAAGGTAAGATCAATGGCTTGCAGGACATGGGGCGGCTATTGCTGTATATTGCTGTAGTCCTTGTGCAACAACGACTGCTCCTACTTGTAAACCCCAGCACTCGGCCGTAGCAGGATGTACTGGCTTTGTTGATGTTCAACTTGCTTTAATGATGTCTAATCATGACCGACCCCAGATGACAGGCTCAAGGAAGGACCTTGTTATTGCCTCCACTTGGAAAGGAATCTCTTGCCCAAGCAGAGGGTCTTTTTTACATTTGCTGCGGGGGAGGTCTCATGTTTGGCAGGATGCAATCATGGAGCAATTCATCAGCATGTGCAGCTCAGAGCGGGAGAGGTGCAATGATGTGCCCGTGCAAATCCGGGGAGGTCCTGTTCAAATCGTGGGAGTCATGCGAACATGCATGGCTTAAGGAACATCGTTAGATTATGTTGTTATGTTGGATTGTTTTGCAGCATTTTGCAGTCTTAAATTGTTATGTTCAAAGATCAGTCTACTTTCGGTACTATCGACTTGTACTTCAACAGTGGAAGAGGAGGAAACTTATTGTGTTTTACCGTGCTGAACCCGCCACCAGTTGTCCTTTCAAGATGTTCAAGGTCCCAGACTTTCAATTCCCAGATACTCGCCGAGTGACCTGTGATGACCTGCGGTTAGTCGGACAGGGTGCCAATTTTGTCTTTCGAGGGAGTCCGAAAGGAATCTTAAAGAGAACTGCTGCTAAATCTTTCTGCAATAGGGCAAGTTCCTCAAGACAAGCGAAGAGGGAACAGAACTCAAGTCTTTTTTTTCTAATATCTTACGATGAGTTCTCTGCAATATCTACGGTGTTCTATGTCTATATGCGCATTATGATGCATTACGATGCATTATGTGCAATTTTCACGCGCCTTCTTCTTCTGCCAAGAGCCGTAGGCTTGTCAGACAAGTACTTGAGCTTGCAGTTCCTCCTGTGACTGGGCAGAAAAAGCATTTTGAGATAGGCTACTTTCAGATTTTGAGATGCCCTGCATTCTGGTGGACATCGTGTTTGACATTGGAAGATTTGAAAGTGAATTAAACCCTCGAGGTTTCAGAAGTGATTTTGTCCATGAAGCCATTGACGTCAACCCATGCCACTTGTGGCCCAGGTGATGCTTCAGCATTTCACGGTGGAGCGCATTTTACAGCGCATACCCAGCAATTATATGGCCGCTGTGGTAGGCCGGAAGCAAATTGTTTTAAACCGAGTCGTGGGTGACAGAATCCGGATGTCATTAGGATGTCACTGAGGCCCTGCAGTGATGTAGAAGTGACAGGAGATATGATGTCTGACTTGGCACAAGCAAAGTGAGCATGATGCATATATGACTATAGAATACTGTAGAGTTGAATATTACAGAACAGTATAGATATGTATAGACTATATAGATGTATACTTGGATATGACATGATATGAGTTTGTTTTTGTAGAAATCACACTACTTGATCTGCAGACATCCAGTGTGAAGCTCCTGGGACTCTTTTTCGGAATGACTGTCTTACTGATCTGTGATCCATCAATACAATTCAGCTCAGGGACCCCAAAGCACATATCTTTAATCCCAGGCGCATGGGTGGCATCTCGCTTTGTGTCCATGACTCAGCCTGTCCAGAAGTTCAAATGATGCTTCTTGCAAGTGTTCCAACGTTAAACTGCAAAGTAGCATAGTGACAGTGTCACAAGCATCAGACCACCTTGACTCAACCAGATGTGCAGCTCGTGTGCATGTGATGATTTGAACCTTGAGATTGTGACCCAATTGGCCTGCTGCCATTGCAGGATGTGTTCGATGATGTTCGATACATGGTCTGAGGTACAGTCAGGGAGTGGATGCTGCCGAAGTCTCCTTTTTTTTCTTTTTGCGCAACTTGCTGAGCAAGGCGCCAGCGCAAAGTATAGCAAAGTAGTAGGGGAAAGATCCCGGTTCCAATGTGGTGCGAGGGACTTTTTGGCATAAGGGGCTGCTTTTGGTGTGGCATGGAGCCTCACAAGTTTTGCCACGGGATCAAAGGTTTGTTTTAATACTCTTGGGCTGTCAGGGACTGGAGAATTTCGGTATAGTTTTGCCTTTTGATGCCCAGAAGTTGATGAATTTTGCATCGGGCTCTCCCCTTGGCAACAGATTGCAGAATGAATTAGAGATGATAAAGGACGACACCATATGACATCAGATAAACCAGGATGATTCATGATTCTTCAGGATGCTTCTGAAATCTCCAGGTTTACCCTTTCAGCATTGCAGTCGCTCCTGACATTTCGAGTTGGCGAGCTGAATGCACTGACCGATGGTCGTGAAGTGGACAGTTTGATTTTGATTCTTCAGCTGAAACTGGAGCACAGGGTCAATGTGCCAGCGATGCACCAGTGGACAGCTCAAGCTGCTGGTGGAGCAGGAGGTTCCGCCCAGCGGCACGCACGATGCCCGGAGCAAATACACATCTCTCACTGGGAAATCGTGCAGATCGGCATGCATTTACCACCGCCTTTTGAAGCTGGTTGGTAGATGGTGGCTGAGGCTAAACGAGCTAAAGAAGAAAATAAGTTCCATATTTTGCTTTAGCACCAAACATCGGTCCCGCATATTCGCTGCGGCCACAAAAGCGTGAGCTGCGACCAAGCCGCTTCTGTTGCATCGATGCAAGCTGCTTGATGACAGGATGTTGACGGTACTGCAAGATTATAGAGAGACCTTGATTGTCCGGAGGACAACGAGCACATTGGTAGAAGTGCATTTATAGGTGCTGAATTTTGTTGGGCTGGAGAATTGTACTGACCCTGGGGATCCCTAGGGTAGAGTCTCAATATATCTTAAGATTCATTCATGAAACTTTTAGTGTATCTATCTGGACAATAATGGTCCCAAATGCTCAAAAGTGGGGGGCAATCATGCACATCAGTATCATAATATGTATATATATATATATGACATTATGATTATGATATATATATATATACACATAATATGTACACACATATCATTGTCATCATCCAATGGCGGATCCATGCAGACATCCATCCTGAAAACCAAGGCTTCGACCGGGCTGCGGCAGAGTCCGGCAGGCCGAGATCCCAAGCGGGATGCATTCTGGCGGCCCGAGTATGTCGGTGTCAGCAACAGAATCATTGTGGACCTCAACCAATAGAACTTTGGACCAATCAGCAATGTTGTCCCGAAAAAGGATTCAAAAGGATCCCCCATCCTGTGGATTCAGTGACTCTGGTGGGATCGATAGGTTTTACATGGTGATGCTTTGTCTTCCGCTTGTGAGGTGGTGAATGCTGGGATCCACCCTTCCTTGGTGGACACCTTTGGTCGAAGGTGCACTGATGGGTCCTTATGGTTGTGCAAGTGTCAGCTTCGCTACGGAAATCATTGTTGTTCCGGGGTTGAGATGAGTGAGCGAAAGTTGTAATCTAAACACCGTCTTAGTCCTACAAAGAGTCAGTCTAGGCTTTGAAGTGCCTATCACATGCTCCAAAGAGGTTGGATTTCTATCCCAAAAAGCGTGAAATGTCGTGAAATTTCTATTTAACCTTTACCTTTTGGAAAGGTATCTGGACAAACTCGATTGTGACATGGCGACATGTCCTCGAATCCTGTGTGCTAATCAATGCCGCAGCTCAACAGGCATCACTACCTGCGGGTATCTTTGACAGATCGCTGCAATCTAAAGTGTCAGCTGGCAGCAGCAAGATGCGAAGCATTTCAAAGCAGAGAGTGGGGAAGGTCTCCATCAATCTAGTTGAAATTCCTCCGCACTAGGTCACTAGCTTACCTTCCACACACACTTTTTCTTGCTGGCCATGGCTGCATTTCTGTAGCAGCTTTGTCCCAGGTGTGTCACAAAGCTAGCGAGTTTGCGGAAAAAGATCCATTTGGCAAGTAAAGGAAGGCGGAAAGGCCTGCAGATACCTTGCCATTATTTCCTTGTTTGCTGAGGTCGATATTGTATGCCAGAGGATGGAGAGGACTGGCAAAGGAATACGAAGAGTTTACAAGCGTTTTTCACTGGCTTGCCAGGGCTGTTGCACGACGCACAGGCAAGTTGTATCAAGTTGTTGGATACCACAGAACGTGATTGAAAAATATGAGGTAAACATGTCCAGATTGCAGATGCAAAGCAGGTTGCAGGCAGTTTTTCGCATCGGCTTCGACGCAGGAAGTGTTCACTCCAACTCCTGGTGGCAAAGTCATGACAGCAGAGGTGACGCAGTGACGCCGCATGGCCTGAGCCACCACTGCTGTTGTCGTTGTCTTGACCCGGCATCCCTTGGTATCCCTTGGCTTTGTCCTCAATTTGTCCTCGTCCTCACAGTCGTCCTCAAGGTAGCATGTCTTGGCTCCAGCTATCATATGCTATCACTTCATCGTCACAACTGGTTCGGAACTTCCAGTTTCAACTTCAAAGCCATCGAAATATATACTTACAGCTACCATGGAGTTGTCAGCGTGAGAAAGGGTAGAAGAGAGATTATGCTACATCAGTACAACGTTGCGTACTTGCTGCTTAGTGTCCAATTGTGGTTCTGGAAAGCCCCGAAGATGTCCTTAAGGAACCACCTAGAGCTGTGACTTGTTCCACATGCGAACCGAACTTTCCTCACGAGGAGCTAAACCGAATCCTGCGACTTTTCCTTCAGCTTGGAGTTCGGAAGGTCATGCCCTCAGTGCCACTTGAATTGGCAATGCCACTTCTTGAGCAGCTGCAGAACTGAACATTTCTTTCCCCCAGCATATTTTAGGAGACAGGATTACGGCCAAATTCAAGAGGGCAAGCCACTTCAATGCTATACTGTACTGCTTGGAGTCTTGTGTCTTTTTGAGCCCAGACATGGAAGGTGGTGCTGTATATATATATATATATATATACATATATACATACTTTTTTTGCACCCACTAGCAACAAGACCCCTAGGCAACTACACCCACCCAAAACACCCCAAAACATCCCAAAACTATCAACAAGCATTAAATTAATTCAAACTACTCGTATTTCTTTGAAACAATTCATCAATCTTGTGTATGACTGTGTATAGGTAGATACCCATCCTGACATTTGATGTTCCCTGTGTTCCGGTTTTCTTGACAGGTAAGGCTCACTGGCGGAGAGCCAACAATTCGTGGAGACTTTGATCGGATACTTGCGGACCGATTCACTGGGGTCGGGAGTTGCTTGCAATGTTCAGTGTGAAGCCAAATGAGATCCTTGAAAATCTGATATGTATATGTATGTATATGTAATTAATTGTAATTATACGTAGGTAAACATGCATATATGTGAATATACATGTGTATTTATATATATACATATATATATATATGCATATGTATATATATATATATATACATATGTGTACATGTATAAATATGTATATACACATATACATATATAGACCATAGAGTGTGACTGATGTCACTGTCACTGGGCCAATCCAAATCCTGTGCCATTGCAGGACATTGGTGAGATGAGGACACGTTTGGAACCCAAAAGACTTCCACCGGGATCTGATGGCACTTAAAATACCAACATGGAAGAACGTGTGCGGTGGGATGATGTTGGGTGATGTCCTTGGGTGATGTGGTAAGATTTGGTGCGACAGGTGAAAACAATTTTTGAGGTTCAATGACATTCTGCCATAGATGCTGCAATTGGATTTCAGGCAATGAAACCTTCAGAGTTTTTGAATAAATTAAGCAAGGGAGTTGCCGGAAACAGGCAAGGCAGTGAAATGCAGTGAATGATGATACCCTAAACATCGGTACTGTCGCAAAAGCGCATTGCATCCTGGAAGCTGAAGGCTTGCCTGAGCCGTTGTCCCTTGGGATCACCACGAATGGCATCCGGTGCGCCGGGTGTTGGACAATCCTTTTCTGTGTAGAGAGTTGTTGTACTTGTTTGGTTTGTAGGGTTGCATCTTTTGCACGGTCGAAAGCCTCACAAACTTATGCAAAATGTGTAATTAGAAAGTTCGACCTTGGAGCGAGTCTTTTGGGAACACCGAACTGTGGTTGTTTGATGTCCGTTCAAGCGGCTAATCTCGTCAGGTTGAAGCGATTCCTGCCGCAGATGCGAGCAGCGGGTTTGACCAACATCAATTTGAGTCCGGCACCCACGCCAGACAAAACCAGGAATCCCATTTGGATTTTGAAGGAGTTCACGATTTTCACCATGAATAATACTGTTCGGAAACATGATTGTTTTTCACGGTCAATGTGTGCAAGTTGTGTGGCAACGTCATATCCGCAGAAGGTTGAGCAAACTTGAGTTTTGTGAGACCTCGGTGGGAATGGCTGCCGCATCGTGGTTTTACATACCCTCAACTACAAGAGGGTCTGAAGCTTGGACCCTTGGGGGTTCTGTGAATAGGGTCTAAAGTACTCAGTCCTAATGGTTCAGACCCTAATCTTATGAATGCTTTAGACCCTAAGCATCTATAGTACTTGAATATGAACTAGAAGCTGGTTTGTAGCGAGGACAGCTACCCTTCAGACATCACCATGTTAAAAAAACCAATCTCATCCAATCTCATTCATGTGTGGTTGATGTTTTGCTCACTGTTCTGCTTTGGTTGGTGTTGTTCTGAAGCAGACCATGAAGAGACATGCGCAAGCATGTTTTTGGATCGGGGCAGTCTGAGCATGGCGAAAGCTTTTGCTCGGACTCACCTGCTTCGGAATGATACTGACTGGATCTGACAGTGCCTAAAAGACATTAAAAAAAACATGAACAATTCGCTTTCCAAGTCTCACCACATGGAAGCGCAAAATGTCTTAAAAATTAGCGGTCCCAAAATGGAAGCGCAAACTGTCTTACAAAATTTTCACAAAACCAAAGCGTTTTTAGGAAAACAGTGGTCTAGCATCATGTTCCCAAGGTCATTGTGTTGTAAAATTCTTTTTTTTAGGCTAGGAGGCAATCATTCTAGACCCACAGGTGCTGACTGGTGGCCAGCCATACCCCAACTTAGCCATCCTTTCAAATCCTTTCTATGTCCTTCTGAATTCTTGCTTTCACAAAACCAAAGCATTTTTCGGAAGGCAGTGGTCTAGCATCATCTTCCCAAGGTCATTGTGTTGTAAAATGCTTTATAGGCTTGGAGGCAATCATTCTAGACCCACAGGTGCTGACAGGTGGCCAGCCATATCCCAACTTAGTAACTTAGCCATCNTTGTGTTGTAAAATGCTTTATAGGCTTGGAGGCAATCATTCTAGACCCACAGGTGCTGACAGGTGGCCAGCCATATCCCAACTTAGTAACTTAGCCATCTTTTCAAATCCTTTCTATGTCCTTCTGAATTCTTTTTTTTCACAAAACCAAGGCGTTTTTAGGGAAACCAAGGTGTTTTTAGGAAAACGTGCTGGAACCACCTGTCACGTCACAATGCTTTAGACATGGATGATGTTAAAAGGACTAATGCTCCAGACCCTGGGTTACATTTCCACTAGTCAGGTCTGAACAACTCGAAACATTCATCGTGAAACCCTAGGAGCTTAACTGTTTAGACCTTGGGTTTAGGGCCTACACTACAAGAACCCAGGGGCCCTGGCTTGTAGTTGATGGTATGGTTTTACAGAGGTTTGGACACCCTGGAACCTGCAAAGTTCCCCTTCTTGGCCGGACGGCCTTTGGAATGGCATGTTGGGTGACCAAGAGTGACAAGAAGAGAGGACGAAGAAGGAGGATATTTGGATTTCATGAAGAAAGCGTATTTGCACGGACACACTACATGTATTTTGGTTATTCTGTCATTTGGGTACACTACAATGCGGTCTTGTTGCGGGAGTTGCCAGCAAGTGCTGAAGCCGGGAACCACCAGAATCTGGGTGGATGTACAGCCTTCAAATACTTGATAGTCTCTCTTCAACACACCTGGTATGGTCGTAATGCAGGACTACTCTCTCAGTGTGCATTGTTGTATCTTGAGCCATAGAGTTAGAGCAGTGTTACTACAGGAGTACAAGAAACACTAAGGAATAGTTCATTGGCATGACACGGAAATCTCTCGCACAAGGCCCGAATCGTGGACGTGATGCATGAAGTTGCTGCCCAGGTTCGGCTTCTCAGTATGGCATGGTGATTTTAAACTTGTACATACTGGTACCAATGGTTGGATGGATTTATTGGGAAGCAATGTCGAACAGCTTCGCACCCTCAGATCTTCGATTTTTCTCCGCAAAGGATACTTGTATGTTTGTACAATGTTAAGTTTCCAATGCAACTGACCTTCTGCTTCTCACTTTACTCTGATGTGATTATATGTTATTTAATAGTTGAATTTAGTTGATATGTGTTGTATTGTGCTGTTATCTGCATACATTTCGCATTCTACCATAGTCATCCATAGTCACCATCTAATCTGGTACCAGGAGGACTACTTCAAGCTGAAGTTGAATTGCGTCCTTCTCAAGGGGGCTAACGAGGACACCGCCACACAGTGGCCACATAGCGAAATAGACAGCGAAACCGGTAGCGCTGCAGGAACGCTGTGGAAAAATGTGGAAAGCCTCGGAGCAGAGTTTTCATTTCGCTTTGTTCGTGCGAAGCAGGATGAGATCGGTGCCTTTGTCGACCTCACTGAGTCTTTGCCAATTGAGGCGGATATTCACTGGAGCGGGACATGACAAAGACTTAATAAATCTTAATAAGACTTGACTCAGTCACAAAAGGACCCTATGATGCCTCCATTGTGCTAGTTGATCTTTAGTTTTGATTCCCCGATATTTACTTCGCTCTTTTCAGGCGCCTCATTGAAAGGGATTGATGGACAAAGGAGAAGTTGATGCTGGAATCCACCCAACAGATGTATGGTAGCCTAGCTCTTGCATGATCCAATGCATTCTGGGGTTGATCGGTTGTGTTTCGTACTCTGATTTGCAGAGCGAACACATGTGCCGTGTACCCAACTTCCTGGTCCCCTGTGGAATGATGTCCAAGCCATGAAACCACAAGCAGGTTGCATTTTGGACTGTCTGACTGCACGCATTGGAATCGCTGAGTGAGCTCAGCTGACACTTATCCCAGGAGCCACCTCTCATTTCATATCTAACGTAGATATCAATATCATTCAAAATTCATTCAATATCTATACACCTGGTGTTTGCCCGGTTTACCACAGCACACAGACACTGCCAGGTGAGATTCCTGGAGTTTATGCCCTTTGATGGTAATAGCTGGAGTGCCAACCGCTTGGTTCCGCAGGCTGGGCCGGAGTTGGACTGGTCACATCGTTGTGACAATCCCAAATGCGGAAATGGGATCCGCTCTAAAATGCCTATAAGGAATTTTTAAATCCGAGGGTCATAAATACTTGGACAGTGATGTATCTTAGATTTCATTACAAGGCGGAGNGCCTATAAGGAATTTTTAAATCCGAGGGTCATAAATACTTGGACAGTGATGTATCTTAGATTTCATTACAAGGCGGAGTCCTGTATATATGCAGTGAAAGGGCTTTCCTGCAGCTTAGCGCTAGATTTGCGCTAGTGTGGCGCTAGATACTTTTACATAGCCGTTCAAGTGAAACATAGGTCAGGCCCGATGCTCTCTTTCCCTGTTGCTTTCTTGCACCAGTTGTTCCTGGTCCTGCTTGGGCAACTCCACAGTAGCCTTACTCTTCATAAATCTCTTTGAGCTGCAT
>BGPT01000367.1:74559-91871 GCA_003297045.1 Symbiodinium sp. clade C Y103
TATGCGAAAACAATTGTTTTTCATGTTTTAACGGCTAGGCTAAACGTAGTTCTGGCGCTAGATCCGCGCTAGATCCGCGCTAGATAATTGCCCCAAGAACACGCAGTTGCCCGCTGGTCAACTCACCCTACTTGAAAACTTAAGAGCACTGTTTGCTTCCAGCTGGTAGTAGCAGCAACTGGATATATGGGCTTCGACCAAGCAAAGGAACCATGCAGGGTGTGATAGTGTTTCCATGTGCTTCCAATAATTTTAGCAGCTCCAGCTAAAACGGCCGTGCGCTTGATACGTGTCAAGGATTTTGGTGGGAATTAATCATTCACGATCTTTTTCATCCATATTCNTTGCTCAGGCAATTGAAGTTTGAAGGCGGAGTCCTGTAAAAACGCAGTGATGGTGATTTGCGACCGAATCCGGGTAAAGGAATTTAGAGAAGACCCCAAATATGTTTCAAGATGCTGCAAGCCTTACACACATTGAATCCACTTTCAGGTCTGTTGGGCAGAGAACGGCATTTCCAGCAGTTGTTGCAAACGATCACTGCAGTGGCTGTCTCACAGAGTGACATATTAGGAGTGATCCACTCAAGGTACCAAGGTTCAGAGGGAGGGTTTGAATGGACAAGAAATGAAATGATTGGAATTGACACTGGAAAGCTGTTGAACCACAGATCAGAAGATCAAATTGCTCCTGAAGTCCTGAAGCTTGGAACATCTTGGAACTATCATCCAGCCAAGTGCGCTGCAAGGCAGACATGATTGAAGCCTTCCAAAAGCATTTGGAAGTCAAAGGCCAATCGCACGATCCAAGCCAGCTGGTTTTGTCGTGATCCTGCTTGTATCTAGAAGTCCATGAAGAGATGTTTTCCTGTTGTTTCTGCCCAGGAAGATATGTCACGGCCCAGAGAATGGACGACATACACTTGCAACAGGCCCCAGTTGCTTAAATGGCATAACTTCTGTTTCAGGCCTGCCACGAGCAGAGCGGCTGCCGGAGATCTCAGTGGCAGCTCCGTGCCTCATCACTAGAACTGTGGAACTGCATTTCTTCTAGGGTCATCTTGGACATTTCAGAGTTGTGCAGAGGAAGTGCAAACATCGCTTAGATGAGCGCGCAAAGTTGGTGTCCTGTCCTGCCAGCGTGCGTTGAATCAGACTGAGGCCACCAGACTCTCTGCATGACGTCGCCCGGTTGTGGCAAGTGCAATGCCCAAGCTTCCGCACTGGAAAGGGTTTTGGGCAGCATTTGATGTTAAATTTGATTTCTGAGAGTGTTCAGTTCAGATATGTTCAGATATTGCAAGTGAAGTCCGCAGAGGCAGTTGAAATTGGTGTATGTTGTGCTTACAATCGACTACTCGGCAGACAGTTGAACGCAGCACCGCGACTGTGTTTGGTGTCAATAGGACAAAAACATCAGCCTGTTGAATGACTTTTTCGAACAACCTGCAATGTTTCTGGGACCGGGACGTGTATAGCGTATTTCCTGAGTTCCTTGTATGCTCTGCAGTCTACAATTTGGCGACTCCAAGTCAACATGACATCGCTGTTTGAACAGCAATGAACAGCAGTGTATCCCCCAGGTTCCTGGATGGAAAGGCCGGATCGGAGTCAGAACCTCGGATGTGGAATATGCAGATGCAGTATATAGATATGGGTTATAGACAACTATGTATGGATATGGATATTAAGACATATGACATATGTCGATATAGACAGAGAAATCAGTAGATCCTCATGTTGCCTGGTTTGTTTCAATTTGTTGCTGGCTGTAGTCGATACTGAGCTCCCATTGGCAATGCATGCTTCATGAAATGATCATGACATGTAATTGCATTATTTGTCCATTCGGAATCCAGCAGACAGCTTTTCACATCGCGATAGTCAGGTACGCTCGGAATAAAAGCAAGGCTCTTACAGCACGCCCAACGCTACAAGTAAGTCATAGTAACTCCACATGCCGACCTGGCAAGCTACGGTATGCTGACGGCATGATGCCTGAAGGTCATCTCCAGCATGACCGATGCCTTTTGTGGTGGCTGCAATCGTCTCCGCGTGACTGCAGCTGGTAAGGGCTTCTCAGAAAAGCTGGATAAAGCTGGCGAGCATTGTACGTCGTATCAAGAGCATTCCTCGGAAATATATGGAAATATGATATCAAGTGGTGGAGAGCTTCGCTTCAGATGCTTCAGCACCTTGTATTCAACTTGGACCTTCCAAGTCCTGAACAAATCACTGAACTTCGAAGTTGACTATGTTATGTGCCCAAACGATGGATGATGGACGCAAACGCTTAAGTTTACTGAATCTACTGGAAATGGACAATCTGGACACACAGAAGGCCAAAAATCGTCAAGGCTTTCCCGCCAAAAAAAAGCGCAAAGATTTCCGTGGATGGGCCACGAAACTGAAACCGATTCAATCTCCCAAAAAAAAAACGAAATCGATTGAATTTTTTTCGTTGGGAAGCGGATGGAAGCGGTCTAGCATGCTGTGAGGTGAACTGCGCAACTGCCTTTTTGGCGAGGAAGGCCGGGCTGCTCCTGACTATGGGATCTACAAGTGCATATGCAGCATATGCTACTTGTAGGATTGAATACATTTGACAGATCCTGCCAAGCTATCAGAACCTTCAAGCAGGACAAGTGCTGGTCAACATCCTACTTGTACCCTTTAGAGAAACACCTCATGGGTTGGGTTGGGTGATCGATCAGCTGGGGCTGACGGAGCATATCTCCACAGGTTGGAGCCTCCTCGAAAAGATTCGTAACGGGGCTTCAGATGAAGCCTTGGTGTCCCAAGTTGGAGAGGCCGTCCAGAGGCACTGATGGACGTCAGCGAATTGTCAGTGTCTATGTCTGGCAATGTTCCCTAGGTGTAACAAGTTAGCCAAGTTGCGAGGCATTCCATGAAGACATCCTTTGGACTTTAGGGGATAAAGCCAGGCAAGGAGAAGGAACTCCCTGGAACTTGCCAATGGGGTGAGAATAAACTTGTGAAGGTGTCCGGAACAATTTTCAGCTCGGGGCATGGGAAAGGGCTTCTGATACTCTGCTGTTGCCGCCAGCAAGTTGATCATTCAAAATGGGCTCTGGCTGCAGGAAGCACTCCAAACTGGGCGGAAAACGAGACATGTTTGAGCTCCGAGAACGCGGTGACAAGGCACATGGGTGTTGTATGGTGTTGTGCTATGTGCAATTAAGAGGTTGTTCAAGTAGTAAATAGGCACGACTTCGAGATGAACAGTGCAACGCAACCTGGGAAGTCCTGGCAACCGAGTGTAATTCCCTTGGAATGTACAGAGCACAACATACTGTACTATGTATGTTTTGAAACAACGGGTTTATGTGGATGCCACCTGATCAGTCCAAACTTTTCGACATGCATACTCTTGAGACCTGGAACGGGTTGTGAGGAAATATGGTGAAATGATGTTTGACAACTAGGGAGCTTCACAAATGTTGCTTAGTGTATCGTAGCGTCAAGAACATGTTTTGGCATGGCGAAACATGGCGAAACCAAATACTGTATATATGTTTTTATTGTTTTTTGATTTTTGTTGATGCTGCAGTCCCAGTAGCTTCCAGACAAATTGTGTACTTCAGAGTACCAGACATCGTATAGTTTTTTCTTTGATAGAGCCAGTTTTCATGCTTGAATTCGCATACTGTATTGATTTGCCCTGCCTTAAGCTTGGAACCTAAAGGTGATGATCATGATAGGATCATGGAATGTGCTGGATGTTTCTCTGTGTTCTGACAGACTCGCCAGCACAAGGCTTTGCCTATGATTGCTTTGGGTGGCTGATACGGTCCAAAGACGCCGTACAGACGGCGAATGGCTAGAAAAGGAATGATGCAATTTGCAGCCCGGTATATACACGTATATATGTGTGTATACATGGTATGTCGTTGCCAATCAAGCAAGCAAAAAAAGAATGTCAAATCATGTGGATGCTTATCACATTTTATCACCAGTCATTCCACTTGCCAGTGGCCGGTGGAGTCGCTTTGGCGAATTTTCCATGTGCTGAGTGCAGTGAGCATCGCAAATAACTGCGGTGTGGCCAAGTTTGCGCTGCTTGTCCTGCCAGAGGTTGGACTTGTTTCGCACTCGGCGGTGTGTTCCGCAACGAGACTGTCATCACTGGAATCAATCGAACCTGCATGGCATCTTTAAGGGACTCCAAATATGTGTTGTAAATTGTTAAACCATATTAGAAGACCTTGATTCCATTTAGGTGGAGATTCATCTTCAGGTCGTGAAATCAAAGAATGTGTTTTTGTATCATTCTCAATGTGGATATCTTAAACATTCTCAAACAGAGATTTAGAATTGTAATTCTGCAACCTCATCAAGATGGCCCTTCAAGGGCTAATACTATGCTGTTTGTGACACTCCCAAATCACAGCAATGAGGCTGATATGAGGCTGATAGGTCTGACAGGTGGCTTGCAGCTTTTAAATTGAGGCCAGTGAGGTGTCCTCCTCTGAATCTATTAGCACCATGCAGTGGCCGTCTAAGCTCATCATTTCTTGGGACCACGACGTGCTTAGTGCACACTGAAGCTCAGCCCAAAGCACTCGCTATATTCTACTTTGGTATTATGAATTGGCACGGTCGAAGCTCAGAATTCGGAATGGCAGGAACTAGGGGGGTTGAGATTTTTTTGTGCTGCTACTTAGTTTGAGAGCAAGTAAGGCATGTCGTGGCAACAGCGTGTGTCACGCCTTTTTCCTTAGATGTTCAAGAACGGGATGCTCCATATGATTTGAAACTAGAGAGTCTGATGCAGCTCCCTCTTACCAAACCACTCTGAAACGGATGTGAAGCATAGCAACAGCACATTTCCTTCCAAGTGTGGAAGACAAGACAAGTACTGTAAGTCATTGCACAAGCCAGTTGAACACCAGGGAAAGCAAAAAGATGCCGACGTTTGCACAATGATCACAATGTTTGTGCGAGCATGTTTGGTGCCAAGAATCGCCCAGTAGTGCGTGCTTTGTTGGCCACAAAACTTGAGACACAAAGTGGAAAGATTGCCGTGACCTGCAGTTAGATGGTTTCCTGCCACAAGCATGAATTATCCACACAGCGCAAAGCAGTCACGTGGCAATAGTTGTTTGAAGGCTTCACAAGTGTATTGTGTAGATGGGATCGAACACTGCCTTCAAATCCTGTATAGTATAGTGAAGTATCCTTAATTACTGGAATGGGAGATATGATTCAATGATGGGTCATTCTAGGGTTTGCTGCAGGATGGTTGTGATGGTGTGTATTGCTGCGGCTGCTGCTGCTGCTGCTGCTGCTGCTGTTGTTGGATGTTGAGCTGAAGCAGTTTGACATGGGCAGGGTTGGGATGATACAGTATCTTGCCTGCCAGCCGGGAACAGTAGGCTTGGAGCCACGCAGTGGAAGATCAGATGAGCCACCATGACTAGCAACACTATTGGCGACAGCGCGAAACCTAGCTAGCTGGAATCAAAGAAATAAAAAAGCTAGACATAGAAGTAGCACCACCAAACACAATCCTGGATGATTGCAACTAGATTGTGATACTTGCCTACAATATGTTGATCCTAATCCTTTCCAACCTACCTCTGGAAGCCACGGCTGTGCCTGCGTTGCTACGATGGGACTCAGCAACATGGACAGCCAACTCACTGCGAAGCAGCTAGTCTCAAGAGGGTTGGACTTGTCAGCCATTGGTTTGCCATTGGTTTGTTCCTTGACCTTGCCCTTGATTGAACAAAGTCTCTTGGGTTGTGGCCGCAACCAGTGTACCAGAGTGCAAGTGCCCATACACATGATTTATGTCATGTAATGTATAACATTACAATGAATACATACATAATTAGATTTTATTGGAATAAGTCAAGATGGCACTCGAAGCACATGTTGGTGCCTGAGTGAATTCCTCTATCGTTTTCTTGTATGATCAATGGACAGGCCACTCAGAATGTTCACTCCCCGAGAGTCTAGTTACTAGTTGTTGGTCTCTGCACTTCGGCATGCTACTAAATTTTGGATCTCTATTTTCATGGTGAGCCTGGCATAGTCAAAACATGCCAAAGCCCCACTCCAGGAATGAATCTGGGCACCTCCATCATGGTGGAATATGTTTTAAACTATGATTATCATGTAATCAACTAGTGGAGAGCCCTGATTGGAAGTATGATTGGATGTACCTGTGCAGCATTGTGCAGCCGACTTCCTTGGATGAGGTTGCAAGAACTCCTGGCCAGCAATTCAGAGCTCAGCTACAGACAGGCAACGGGATGCGGCAGGTGAGGTCGACCTTGGGGGGTGTTGAATATAGGTCCGGTGTACCTCTGAGAATTAGCCAAAACTCTAAATTGGTGGAAATGGGGTTCTACAGTTCCATGTGCTGTAATGTCAAACCTTGGTCCCTTGAGCATGAAGTTTGTTGTCATACATTTCGTCATGGTCTCTAATGAAAGCGTCTCTCAGCCTCTTTCTAGTACAGTGAACAATTTGTGATTTCAATAGCAACAGGATTTTGGCAGCCTGCATCGGTTGCCTCCCTTGAAGCTGGGCAACCATTGGGAGAGCCTAAAGTTCCTTCTCCGTTTCTTCTCGAGATAATAATTTGATGTCATTTGTGTATACTGTGCTTTTTTCTAGGACCTGTTGCAGGTGTATGAGAAGCTTCAAAGCGAAGAGGCTTTCAAGGATGTGCTGCCCATTGTAAACATTTGTCAAGAAAATAGTACACATGTTTCTACCATTTACAACCGTGGCAAAACATTCAGTATCAACATTTGCTTGCCATTGATTCTACAAGATGTTCTCGCAAAGCCATTGGTCAGCAAGCAGCCAAAGCCATTTGCCCAGCTGACAGCCCTTTCAGGAGGTGGGTTTCAAGAAAGTTCAGAAGTTGATGCGAGACTTGAAGGGTGATGGTCACGAGACCTGGTAGCCTTTGGCTGTGTGAGTTCCGTAGAGGCAGTAGAGGAGCTACGTGATCCTACGATATCCTACGTGCGTATAGAAAGATCAGCAAGATGCGCAAAGTGAGTTTGAGGCCTTTCAATGCCCGAGCCGTTTTGTAGTATTTTAGGCTTGTGGAATATTTTGGAATTTGCTCCACATACTCCCCCAGTTGCTGTACATTTGCGTTGCAAGGAAGGCTACAGCAACGACAACGAAAAGTTCGATAAGGTCGAAGTGCCTTCGCCGTTACCACAAGGGCCAAAAGAAGTGGAGGCTGGTTCTGCGGCCATGCTTCCCTTCCCCTCCATATCCCCCTGGAGGCCAAGGTTTGTCAAGCAACTGTTCTAATTATATAGATTTATATAGTCTATTTAATGTCTATTTCTTGTTTCTTGATATTGTTGATTCCTCGTTGACCTTCCTAGATAGAACATGATGGGGCAATGTCCATCACAAGGCTCAGGTTGCAGACCTTTGAAGAAAATAGACAGAACCTTCAACTCCTGCCAAAGCTGCATATCTACATCAGTTTTGTGCCCTGGTGCTGCCAGATTTGCATTAGCAGACCTGATGTTTCCCAAAAGTTTGGCATGATGATTGCTTCTTGGTTGCACGCAGCTATTCTGGCATGGTACTTCGCATTGACTGCATCACAAGGTGGAATTGAAATCACAAGTATTCACTAGCTGGTTTGTGTGCAGCCAAGCAACAACGACGCCAGTGATTGCGCTGCGCTATTGACTTCAATCTTTAAGGCAGAGGCAGATCTTCAAGCTCTTAGTTCAACAGCTGCACATGTCACATAATTTCAATATAAATGTCATGCCTCTAGACGAACGGCAAGTGATTGTAGTGCCTTTCTCATCAATGGTTAAGCGACAGATCCTAGAGCACAGATGAGCACAGATGGGCATAGCAATCATAGCCCACATATGATATGCTTGCCATGTACATATGTGTATGCATATTATATTATATATACACATTCTACATCATTCTACCTATTGATAGCTAGACATTGATGCATAGCACATAATTAGTTGTGAAATCTTATTTGTACGATTTTGTATGCCGATTCTGCGGCATGCCCCTAGCGAGCCCTTGAGTGCCGAGGACATTGAGCCAAATTTCGGTGGAGGCCATCGCATCAGCGAAATCAGAGAAGGAGGGCTTGTGGAGGCAGCTTGGCGTCGAGTCCATCACGGGCATACTACGCTATACAGTAATGTGATGCAATCTGATGTAAAGTAATGAAATATGGTACAAGACATTACAAACCTGAAATCATTCCAAATCCATGGTGAGTGACCATTGCAGATGCATACGTACCTTGGGTGCATTAGAATGACCAAGCAAGTTCCGTATTCAATCAGTACATCACGGTATATCAATGTCTGATGTTGCTCCGCTTCCTGCCTCTTTGAGGAGTGGAATAGAGAGCACCCGGACAATGCCATTCAAGTCAACGACATCCTGATCTCAGTGACTCTTGTCGTTGACAGATCAAGGGAGCTTCCAGTTGAAGGCTACTAGACACTGCTGGAATGTTGTACTGCGAAGTCGGGTTGCCTACCTTTGCCTACCTCATTCAATCAATCCTGGTCCTACTATGGTCGATTCACGTTTTTTTCAGGCCAAGGCATCTCAGAGAATGTAAACCTAATTCGCGTGCTTAGGAACGGGAAGATCACGTTCGATGAGATGATGGAGCCGTGTCCTTGAATGCGTGTATGTGTGGATGTGCTAATTAGTTTAGATCGTTGGTTCCTGACCAAAACTGTTGGATGATCTCTGTGGAAGGACGCAAAAGGCCTGTGCAGTACATTGAAGAACAAGTCTAATGGCAGCCACTAGTAGTCGTAAGTACTAGCGGATGCACACCCCTCTCTCAATCAAAGACATGGTGCAGGAGCAGTTCAAAAGTGAGCTGAGCTGCCAGTTGCGACGGAAGGCAATGGAAGGTGCTAATGATTTTCTTCAGCTGTTGGTAGTCGTGAGATGACGTGAGCATCCTTGCACGGCAACAACTGCAATACTCCCAAACGCAACAAGGCTTGAGCAGCAAGCACATCGGATGCGATACTACTGTGGGAATATCTAGGAATCCCATCTATGTTCTTTCGCCTTTCCTTGAAAGATGTTGCCACATGTTGCCACCCAATCTGATTGACCTGCCATGCCAACCATCCCAACCAGCCTGGGAGGTCTCAAGGTGGATGACTCCGAGGCAAAGAAGGAAGCGTCTGACTGGGAACGGCGCAGGGCACGTGTCACTGCAGCCTTGGTGCCCGGATTGAAGAAGTGCCTCGCTGCGAAATTCTGCGAATTCTTTGGGAACGGGGCTGATCAGGGCTGATCGGAGTTGTGCTGTCGGATGTCCCCGTGACCTGTGACGGCATGGCTGGACAATATCAGTACTGAACGAAGAGGTGCCCAGAAGATCAAAAAGCAATCTTTCAGCAAGGCAAAGAAGATCAAAGAAGCAATTTCAAGGAGTTTTGATCCGATGGAGTGGTGGAGGTCATTCATCATTGAGAAGTTTCAGGAGCTGTAGTCAGTTGTGGCTTGTGTGTTGGTAGGATAGAATTTTACGGTATAGACTCTTGAGAAAGAAGTTGACAATACTTGGTAGAAAGTGATAGAACATGTGTGACTGATATGTCAATTGTTTACAATATTTCATAATGTCTTTCTGACAGTTGTGCCTGAACGATATGTTCGCAGCAAGTTTCCACATGAGCTGTCCCGATAGACAACATCCTACGAAGTCCAGCTGAGCAAACACTAGATTCCTGGTTTAACGAGTGATAGTTGCTCTGCTGCCAGGGTACAGTATGCCACCCCATAATAGAATAGACAAATATCATCCATTTCAGCGCACCTGTTGCTATCGCTCCCATGAGTCTGAGGATCATCGACAGTGAGTTTGGTGCTGGTGCAGGGGACCGCCTTGGCCGCATCGAGAAGATGTATCACCGGGTAGGAAGTGCCTTGTCTCAAAATCTGCCAGGCTTGCAGCACAATTCCATTTGGAGATGAAGTGAGATGTTTTGTTCGATTTCTTCACCACGTCAAGAGAGCCCCATTTCCAGACATACCGCAGAGCTGATACACTGCAGACACCTTGAATCTGATTCTGAGTTTGTTTGATTGAAGAGATTGAAGAAATGTCATGAATTGAAAAAGATTTGGACCCCTGGGTTTCACATGGTTTCAACATGTGGTTTGCATTCCTTGACACTTTGCCCAGGCAACGACATCTTCAAGGAGGAACTTCCCAGCGGCAGCCGTTTGGCGCCAGGGTACGTGGAGAATCTCACACCGGTCACCCCGTTTCATGATGTCAAGGAGTGAGAGACCAAGAGTCTGAGAGGGTAAATGTCTATGCCACCAGTTGTTCATTCTCTCGTACACCATTGGAAATCTAGATAGAAAATGATAAAAAGAAGGATGGACAAATGTCATGACGAAGCGCCAAAGCTGAAGCTGGATTTGGATGACTAAATGATGTTAGAGATGTGCTCAAAGGATGGAGACTCTTGCTGTTGTTTGATGCGTACAGGTGGTGCTCTGACTGAATGTGTGTAATGTTCTCATTCGCATGTGGCAGAAGGGTCTTTTCCCCATCCCTTTGCACTTCAATGCAGGATCATCCCTGGTGCGCGGTGCTGCAGAAGCATTGGAAGGGAATCCGACAGGATAGAGGGGCACACAATCCTCTACAAGAAGATACGAATTGTAAGCATTTGGCATTTATCTAGGACACATGGATGTAGTAGGAGAATCGAATAACTGGCAACTGGCAGTAATGGAATGATTGTGTGGCAGTTTGTGTGGCAGTGTGGCGTGTTGCTATAGAGTTGCAGTCTCAGATCTGATCTTCGTAGATCTATGTTGGCCACATTCAGTGTCAGTTGAGTTTCATCGCACCTGGGATAGCATACACCTTCTAGCTCCAAAAGCAGGAACTGAAGCGAAACTTAGATGAGTCACTTTGGACTGCAGGCTGGGGAGTTTGCCAACCTGCACCAGCAGATTGACGCAGCTGCCAGTTGTTTTTGATACGGTTGAGTGGCCTCAATGAGTCAGACGAGATTCAGATATAGCATGATATAGCGCTTGAAGTGCAACTCCAATATGTGTACAATAAAATCACTCTTGGTCTGTGACAATTCTGCCTGCGGCAAAAGCATGCACCGCTCCCTTTGACCAGGCGCGTACCAGAAATCCAATGAAGCCTATGGCAAGGACTGGAAGATCATGGGCGTTACAACCTGAGATTTCAAATGCTTGGGGTGGCACCTGAAATCCTCTTGATGTTTAACAGCGTCCTTCTTCGCCTCTCTGGTTGAAAAGATAAATGAATGGAGTGCAGGTTCCATTGATGAATGCATCTACATCCACAAACAGGAATTTTGGATGATTCTGATTTGAGCTCTGTTGCCTGAGCTCAGAGCACTGGTAGCGTGGCTTTTGCACCATGTGTGAGGTGCTAACGGAAGACGCGTGGCAAGATGAAAAGCGCTTCAAGGTGACTACAGGCGCCACCCTCGGGCGGATTGGGAACCATGCGATCCGTTCGTTTCCAATCCGGTGGGTTTTTGCAGCGACCAGGAAATGCCGAAGAAGCGAGGTGATGTATGATCATGTATTACATGATGTATTCTACTAGGAACAGGGCCGAAAGAAGCTACCTGTGGGCGCCATGGTCTTGATATTACCTGAAGGTTTGGCAAGTGGCCATGGTGTCAGCGTGTGTTTTCGGTATTGGCCCACGAGCATTTGGTATAACGGTATAACCTGGTATAGCAAGACTTACTCACGAGAATGGCTCATGACGTACATGAGAATGAATGAGCACTGTGGGCTTTGGATTTGGAGCCCATACTGTGTCCTCCCGTATCCACGTGTATCCAAATCCATCATTTTCCTGCACTTTCCATCATCTTCAATGAACGCAGCTCTTGCACGCCGGTGGGACAGGAGCGCTGAAGGAACTCAAGGGCCTGGTGCCTCAGTTCTTGGGCTCGGCTTCGCCGCTAGTTGTCAATGGGCCAATAGGCTTTCTGCAGGATTTGACAGGTCTACCTCTAGAGGTCTCCCTATGGAACCACAAGCTCCTGCCTCTAGCCAGGAATCAAGCCGTTTGAAGCCTTTTTTGCAAAGATGCCGCCGCGCACAAAGATTGCGCCGCACTCCGATAATTTGATCCTTGGATGCACAGATTGGCGGTAGTAGGAGAGTATCTAATTATATGACATGGCTGTTGGCTCTTGTTCAGGACCTCCATTGGCAAGACTCACTTTACCGCTGTGCTCCGCTGTCCCTGCGTTGTGGCAGATCCCTTCAGCTGCAACTGAAATCTGTGACTAAGGAACTACGTACTCACCTCGCACTTGGCTGCTTAGCTAAACCTGATCATGACATGTGCAGATCTGGGTCAGCCGACTTGGCATGGAAGCTATGTGTTGAATACAGTTCATAGATGAATAAAGTACATCTATAATTCTGTAGATGCTTGCTTCAGGTCAGTTACACCGTCGGAAATCAATTGCGAACGTGGCAAACTAGGTAGAACGATTCTATGCTGCAGGTTCTGGATTTAACCGTGCGTTTATACACGTTTTTTTCTCACCTTTTTTCTCATTTTTTCTCTACTGTAAAGACAAGTTGGCAGTCAGCCACACATGGCAAGACTTGAAAAGCATATCACAAAGCGGCTTGGACACTTGGATGGAATTTGTAGCTGGCAGGATGGTGATTGTGTGTGTGTGTATGTGTGTCCACTCTGTGCTCAAGTAGCAAAGCGTGATATGATAAGGCCTTAGAACTAGAAGAAGGCAAGTGCTCCATCACAGTGGGCAACGAGGACAGCATATGACCCTGTATGAGGATGAACTTGATGTGGTGTGAGGCAGTAATGCTGGCTCCTTCTCTGTTCGTGCATGCTAGCACACATTGGACCATCAGACATTCAGGTGTCCTTCCTATGTAGTATATGAGTAGGCGGGATCTAGATACTTCACTACATGTGTCTAAAGCTTGCATCCTTGGCAAGGGCATGTGTTTGTTTTTGTCCCGTTTCTGCCCATACTGAAGCACAACCTTCTTTTGTGCATTTAGTCTCTCAACGCCTCTGGCATTGATGAACTTGTGGTGCTCAGAGAAGAGGAATAATTTCCGCTGCATTGAAAGCCTACTCAAGCGTCTTCAACTGCATGGCTTGTGACCGATTTTCAGACTGAACGAGGAAGTCACATTCAAGGCAAGCGGTTATGATGGCACATGTTTGATTTACTCTGTATTGATATCGTCAAAGCTGGCTGCAAACGTGCAGGAGAAATATTGGAAGGAAGGTGAGATGCTAATCCTGGACACCACCTTCATTCATTGCACAAAGCGCCACGGACTGCAAGAGTAATGTTGACATGATGAGATATGTGTGCTAAATTAATCCTGAAAGATTTTGCAGAATGCTGCACATCATTTCAGCATTGGGATTGGGAGCTGGGAAAACGTCCGTTCCAATGAGATTGAAGGTTCTCAGGAAGCCATGGCATGCTGTGGCCCCGAAAGAATGAGGAATGAATCAAACCGTCCGCGTTATATCTTGGTGCTCCGATTTTGGCATCCTGGCCTTACTGAGGCCGGGACATGTTTTCCAGGGATATTGGACAAATGGACGTAAATTGTAGATTTCACATGATTTTACTGTGACATGCTTGGACCGAAAATTTAGATGACTCAAGTTGTTTAGGTATTTTCTGGTAAAAGCTGTAGTCCAAAAGCACGGATCATAAATAAAATCCCTGTCTACTTGGAAGAAGCAATGCAGCTGCTTCCACTCTTTTCCCTCAAGCTGCCTGTTTGGTATGCCTTGTGATCGGAACTTGTTTATTTTGATCTAGCATTGCGCTTGTGTGTGGGTGGGAAACTCCAGCTAGAATGCAGCTAGAAGGGTTTGAGACACTTTGTACCGGCGGAACTTCCAGTCAGTGACAGTGCACATCATATCGGGAACAGATCTAGATCGAACCATCCAGCTCTTCTTCATCTACTCCCAAGTAGCACGGAAATCTATCAAAATGCACGACAGTCCACAAGAGCCACTCAATTTTCACGCTGTATATACCTGTTCCGCGTGCATTGAGCCGAGAACGTGTTTGATTTCAGGAGTCAGACCAAGGATTTAAGATGGTTGCGGTTTAGATTTATGGAGCATCCGCTTCAAAAATTGACTGAGTGTGGTGCATTGTGGTGCTATCCCATGGGATCGTTTGCCACGCAGGAGGAGCGACGTGCCATCCACGTGTCTCATGCTATTTTGGCCAGAGCTGTGGCTCGGAACCAATTGGACGGGCGCAGGTTGGGTAGGCTCCCCTTCGCATAGAGACCAGGGAAAAGGAGTCTATGCATCGGTAGCCGGTAGCCAAAGTTGTCTATCCATGTCGATCCACAATCTACGATTGGTGGCTTCCAATTGAAACATGTGGCTTCTAGTATGCTACCACAGGTGTTTTAATTGTGTGAATTTAACGCTGCGAGCAGACAGACAAACCACTACCACGTTTCAGAGTATGGGGACAGCCGCAGACTTCCAGTGTCAAATGCTGTGTATTATGCATCTTGTGTGTGTGTGTGTTTGGACTTGGGGTTCGTTTGGCGGGCAGCGCAAGCTGAAGAGACTGATTCACAAGGAGATTGGATGATTGACGAGCAAGGTCCCTCAGTGAGGTGTGTTGGAAGGTCCCATGTTTTGCTTCTACGAGCTTCAGAGTTTCATGCAAACTTCTGATATTGAAACGAGAATTAGAAAGACCCCCGACTTAGAGCAGGCAGAGGTTTGAGCCCACCTAGGCCAAAGGGATGTGATTCGCATCCAAACCTGATGGTGTGACAAGATCGGACGTTTCGTCCTACTTACTTTGTAGATCTTTGTAGCGACTAGTTTGCTTCAGCGGAAACTCCCCTATGCGTTGGTTCTGCATTGATGTAAAAGAATTTGCTGAAGTTGTAGCTGCGCTATGACAACTGTTTCAGCGCTGATTCATGAAAGCGTAGAAGCAGAGCAATGCCTTTGCAGTTGTAGTGACTAGGTTCCAAAATCTGAAGCTTGCAAAGAGAAAGAAAATGAAAAAGTGCTGATTGAAAAAGGGCGAAGTGAGAACGTGTAAAATTTGATCTAATTACGTATGTTTCTCAGCAAGGCGCGGTTACTCCTTTGCTGTTGAGTATTTGTGGAATTCTGTTGCCACCTGAAGCCCACCATGTGCATTTTTCAGTGAAGTGGACGCTACCGTTGTGCTTGCTGCTTTGCGCAGATGAGCAGATGGGCGCTCTCTCCCAGCGAAAAGAGGCCAGCGCCAGCCGGGTAGCGTTGGGTTGCTGATTTTTCCTATTCAAGTGGTTGGGGAAAAATATGTGTCTTAAGAATACATTGGCAAAGAATATGTGTGGCTTCCTGAGTTTGGAGATGTCTTCAGCTTGACCCACATCCAAATGCGGAGGGGTCATTGATATTGCTAGAAGCATCATGGTTTTGTGTTGGATCCAATCTCCTTTGCTGGGCTGTTTGTTTGTTGTCACAGACTGAAGTGGCAAGCGAAAAGCATGGACGGTTTCTGTCATGTTTTTTTGAAAGATCCTTAAATTGAGGTGAGTTCGGTGGCAGCTCCCATCATCTCGTGCAGTTGTGAAACAATCGCCGCACTTGAAGGCCACCAAATGGACCCGGGCCACAGTCCTCCCACCAGGCCAGTGGGCATCACTGGGGAGCCGGCGCAAGAGAAGATCATGTTTCGCAAGAAATCAAATGGCCCTCATGTCAATCGTCCTCAATCATCCTCAATCCATGTCAATGCAATGGATTTGATGAGAATCTTCATGGTGGTGGTTGACCATGATCCTTGAGATTTCGAACTGGCTCCCACACCTCAACTCCTCAAGTCTCAAGAAAGCGTTTTGTAGGAGTCTCAAGAGGGGCGTTGAAGATGTGACGTCATATTGCACGTTGTGCTCTGATGCATGACCAGTCTCATTGTCTAGTTATGTCTAGTTGATATGTTGCCTTGAATGATTCAAGGCTTCATGTTCAGGAAAGCAACCATGGCTTTTGTGTCGTTGAGTTTCAGGAGTTTCAGAAGTTTCGGCCAATGTTTGTCTTTTGCGATGCGAGTGATCACGTTGCAAACGAGAGGTCCAAACAGGCAGACCGCCGCCAGCACAGGCGCCAAGCCTCTTCAGGTTGCTGATAACGTGGAAGCATCAGGAAGCCTACAAATTCAGCAATTCAAGTTGTACTGTAGGTTGTTTTTTTCGTTTGAGGTATTCTGTGTTTTGAAATAGCATACCAAGTATATTAATATTCAACAAATCTGGGTATCCTTCAGCACAGATTGGCATCAGTGATGACTTGAGACCATTTGTTGTGATTCATCCAAAGGCATGCCCAAAGGCAGCTATGCAGCAAAAGCTGAGAAAACTTGGCCAGGTCTACTACCCGTCTGCACATCAGCAGTGATACACAGGACAGCGACAGGACAGTGGTGACTGCTAGTGCAGGACATTGCAAGACCCAATATACTAGCGTGTTATTCAACTATTGGACTATCCCATGCGTAATTTTGAATTTCTTGCAAACTACATCAATTCAATTCGAAGATCTTCCTTCGTGCAATTCCTGTTTCACCCTAAACTTGTTAGAATCATTGAGACAAAGCAACGCGAGAAAAGACAGAGGATTGTCTTAAGGTCAAAATCAAAAGGGAAAAGGTCACGAAAAAAACACTACTTACTTGCCAATTGCACGAAATTATATAATATTTATATATGTATGTATATATTTATATATTTGTATGATTATATTTAATATTTCAATAATATGAAATCGTATAATATTATATAATATCGTATAATATTGTATAATATCGTATAATATTATATAATTCGCGAAAATATAGTAATGTCACAATATATCATTATATAGCATAACAGATCATAATATATCAATAAGTAGGGCTAACGCCCTGGTGCCGCCGACCCCCCTTTCTTTCTGGAAGGGGGGGGCGAGCGCATTGAATGAAGGCAGCAGGCAGTGCCAAGAAATNCCTTTCTTTCTGGAAGGGGGGGGCGAGCGCATTGAATGAAGGCAGCAGGCAGTGCCAAGAAATAACAATACAGGGCATCCATGCATTATAATCGGAAGAAGTAAGTGTGAAGTTGTTGTACGGGTAGCAATTGAAGGGCAAGTCCGGTGCCAGCAGCTGCGAGAATTTTAGCTGCAAGAGTTGCCTTGGAAAGGCCTGCGAAAGGCTTTGTGTAGCTTGGAGGGTTGCCTGGGAAAGGCCTGCGGAGGGGTTT
>BGPT01000367.1:104391-127742 GCA_003297045.1 Symbiodinium sp. clade C Y103
GAATTCCCCAAAAAGTGGCGGAATTTGGGGATTTCGGACCCTCGCGATTTGCGCGCGGCAGCTCTGGGCTACCCATATCGTAATATTAGTAGTAATAAAAAACCCTCGAATACATATCTACTACACGGAAAATTTAGCATTTTACTCATTTCAAAAATTAAAAATAAATCGTAAAATTATTTTATTTCGAAATATTATATTATAACTAAAAATATAATTGTATCTATTACTATAACACTAATAATTACGCCACAATAGCCACTACAACTACAACTACAACTACTACAACTACAACAACTACAACAACAACAACTTTAACTACATAACAACTACAACTACAACTACTATAGCTACAACTACAACAACTACAAATACAACTTCAACAACATAACAACTACAACTGCAACTACAAAAACTAGAAGAACTACAACTTCAACTACAACTTCAACTACATAACAACTACAACTACAACAACTACAACAACTACAACCAGAACAACCACTAACATTACAACTACAACTACAACAACTACAACTACAACTTCAATTCCATAACAACTACAACTACTACAACTACAACAACTACAACAAGTACAACAACTACAACAACTACAACTACAAAAACTACAACTACAACACTGCGCTGCCTCCAGCCACTTGTCGGTCCATCAGTGGGTTCGCTCTGCCATCCATCATTCACAGCAACGAACCTCTCCTATAGGTTTCCTATTTTTGAAACTTCCGCCGCCGCCTTGCGCGGTACTACTGGTAATTTAAACTTAATTCCAAGATATCAAAATCTGCCCGCGCTGAAGGTGCCGAGGCGTTTTTTGTTGGCTCGCATTATCCGTAAGCAATTGCAATAGCTATTAAACTTTAGCTTGGAGGGGGCGGGGGCGCATTTTTGCTGTAGAATCGTGGGTTTTTCCACGTTTTTGAAAAGGTCGTGAAATCGACGAAGTTGCGGGCTCAACATGGCCCAACATGGGCCCAACATGGGCCCAACATAGGCCCAACATCCTTCAACATAGGCCCAACCCAACATGGCTCCCAACATAGGCCCAACATGGGCCCAACATGGCTCAACATGGGCCCAACATGGGCCCAATATGGCTCAGCATCGGCCCAACATGGGCCCAACACGGCCCAACATAGAGCCAACATTGGACCAACATACTCCAACTTTGGAACTCCCAAGCTAACACTCCGGTGATTCATTTTTTTTAATAAATTGGTAATATTCCATCGGGGCGAGAATTTCCAATTATAATGATAATTATTTATGATGGAAATATAGATATGTATTTATTATTTATATTTGTTTATTAAAATTAAATATTTCAACCAAAATATAGTTATTACAAAATCTCAAATTTATTGAATCCATTTGAATCCAACCAATCAATTTTCAAATGTCTTGAGTCCGCTTTTCGGGCACCTTTCTGGAGATAGTCTCGAAAATGGGTTCGAAAATTTATAGCCTCAGTTCAAGATCAATTCACCTTCTTCCTGTTTCGGCAAGCATTCGTCCTCCACGCAGAAATTGTTGTGATTGACAGCAACCTGTCAAAATATGTCAAAACTCAGAACAAGCTTACGAACTTTACATTGGGACCATGCAAGGGAAAGACTGAGACAATTCTTCCTTATTACCATGTTCGGGGAATTGTATGATGGTCTGTCTGCCCATAGTAAGTTGGACGTTCAGTCCGACTCAATTGTGTCTACAGCGAAACTCACAGCTTGGCCGCAGCCCTCTCTCCTTGTGCTACCTCTTTGGTCCCCCGTGTCCCTCCTTGCACTGTGCGATGCAATTCGAACGATCCTTGAACTCCTCGCCCTTGCCTCGGGCCTGAGTGTTTTCAATGCAAGGCGCCGCATAGCTTAGAAAATGGCGTGTCTTGCCATTACATACGCAAACCTTTCTCAAGTTATTGCCTTGTCCCTGCTCGCTGCAACCGACAAGCCTCCACAGCTCGGCACACTGAGGGAGTAACACCGCCACTGCACTTGTAGACACACTCGGAGAGGCAGTTCTGCCCACGTGCACAAGGGTGCCCGTAACATTCCGAGTCTTTTCAAGTGAAATTCAGAGGGTTCTTTGCCACAGCCAGGGATGTCAGCAACAATCTCAAGTCAGTACCTTGAAACACATCCTGAATCCGAAAATCAAAAGAAAGCACTCTAGCTGCTAGCCCCATTTCCGCTCACGCTTGATGCTAACATGCCGAATCCGCCTCTTGGTCCTGACTTAGCTCTGGTCTGGCCAATACTGCTGCGGGCCTTGAGATCTAGCAGAGTCATGCTGCATCTTCCGCTAGCCACAAAATGCACATGAATCGTGACGTTCATAACATGTCAGAACTCATCATCTCTGTCCCAGGACGTTCACACAGCTTGGGGTCCAAGCAGTGAGGCACCTACTAAGGCACCTGAAACTGAGACCGTTGAAGGCACTGGAATGGGAAAGGCAAATGACTACACACTCGTGAGTGATGTTTTGTAGGGCATGCCACACAAACATGACCGGATGGATAGTAATAGTAAGTATCTTGAATGCTAACAGCAATCTGTCAGGCAGGAGCTTCTGAGACCAGTGCTGCTTAAAGATGCTACCTGGCGTAAAATCCATATAATGATTTCATGAGAGAGGTATACAGGTCCTATGCAAACCCGCTGTGCAAGTCGTGTCACTCGTGCAACTTGTGCGTGCACGCGACAAAACAAGAATATCTAAGTGCATATAGTTACGTATACACCCAGCTCGCTCATGACGCGTTTTCCACGTCTTTACTTGTGTAGTGTACAAACATAATCATATTGCGACAGAGAGAGAGAGGAAGAGAGACAGAGAGAGAGGAAAAAAAAACTCGCACTGAGAGTTGGAGAGCACCAAACTTGTGAGCTTTGCCTCAAGCCAGCACATCATTGTAAGCTATATCACATCATAATATTTATAATATCATCGCCAATGCCACATGCACATACACAAATCTGAATCTGCATATGTATATATATATATATACATACATACATACATACATACATATATGTATTCTTGTATCGATAGACATATGATGGATTTAGCTCCTGTTTGTAGGCCTCGCATAGCATCATCGCACAGTGTGGCACAGCCCAGTCCCTTGAGTCTCCGAACGGCCGCTCGCCGGCCGCACACAGCGAAGCTGCGACCAAGTAGGGCACAGGACTTGGCCGATCAGAAGCGCAGACGGAAAGATGATTTTCTTTAACATCAACTTAGCCAAAATGTATAAGATGCAGAGTATATCTATCATAAGATATTAAAGTCTATATATATATATACACACATATTGTATATGTACACCTATACAGATCATAAAATGATATATGTTTATGTAGACAAGCAATCAACACAGGATACAAGATATAAATGATGGAACTGGATAAAGAAGTAAGGTCCTTTCCAAAAAGACGCGGTTCCCAGATGTCTTACCCATATCAGAAGCTCATTAAAAGTCTACTATGGCCAATGCAACACCTGCCTCCATTTGGACAAACAGCCCTTGATGATCCCAGAAGATCCTTGATGATCCTTGAGGTGAAGACGAGGATGCTGCCCAGGATGCATAGCCGGAAGTGCCTCCTGTTCACAACGTGTGGGCCAGCGCATGGGCACATGCCTACCTGCCTACCTTGGAATAAATTGCTTGATCAACTTGATCCTCCACAAGAATGATCAAGAATGTAAATGATTGTGATGATAAATATACATTACATCATTAAACTATCTGTCCATCCATCCATCTGCATTGTGCATCAAATCTGTCATATTAATTATGCTATATTATACAATATCATAATAATATATTGAGTCGTGACCCAACTGCGGCTTCTGCATCACGGTCTTCAACGCTTTCAGATCTCCTTGGGAGCACTCGTCCTCGGTGGCTATCTGCAGTCATCCTGCACGTCACAGCCGCAGGATTTTGATGCTCTCACAGCCTATGTCGTGCCAGTGTTCTTTTTCTCCTTTTCAAGGTGCTGGCCAAAGAGATCCAAAGAGAATCCAACAGAATCCCAACCAGGAAATCTACATGCTTGAGGTTGGTGAATCCTGACAGTCTCAGGTATAGAGACCGTTGGATGCTTGATGAGCGGCACTGTTATCGGACCACACTTGATGGAGGGGTCCTGCGATTACAGTACCTCAAAGTGCCTCGCCACTCTTGCTTCCTACTATAAGCTTGAGAAAACAGCAGACAAAAAGAATCATGCACCTCAAACCGCTCCAGGAATAACTCATAGCCATGCCGGCAGCAATAGCAACGCACTGAATCACAGCTTCATCCCACATGCTACCTGTGGAAGTAGTTGCACCAGTCCGCCAATTGTTTTGATTACAACCACACGCACGAAGGGCCTGGGTCCACAATCCATATTAATGGTTGGCAGCAGCCAGAGCACGTACGCAGCTAGAGAATATGCCAGCACCAACAGACCCCCGTTTTTGAGCTTTACTTTTGATGACTTCAATGCTCTGTTGAAGATAGGTTCTTTGTAGATTCGTACATCATAATGGCATGGAAACCGATTCCATCTCCTTGGACATTGCTGGTAAGGATCATCAACACAAGGATCATCAACACCGCAAACAATTGCAAATCAATCCTGCTTACGCATTTGAAGCATCGGCATTCAAGTGGTTTCCAATCAGAATCCAGATGTACAACTCACTCATGACTTAGTAGGAACACTGGAAAGGAACTGTCAGCCGCCAGACGGTCTCCGAATGAAGCCAAGCAGTTGTCTCATCATGTATTGCGTTGGCTTTACATGTTCCAACGAGAATCATGATTGTTAGTCTTTCATTGCCTCTACGAAAATGATTCGGTCAACAATGACTTCGGGCAGGTCAAATGCTGACAGCAACCACTCGCAAAGACTCTCCGCGATGACATGCTTTCATGACACCACGGCCAGCCTGGTGGGGCTAAAGAAGGTAGGCCAACGGCATACTATCAGACCAAGGTTGCAGCATGTTGCAGCTATGTGATCTTCCTCAAGCTCAACGTAAGACACCCCTTTCATCCCCTTTCGTTTCCTTTCCTACAAATACCACGGTTTCCATCGTGTTTGAGTCTAGCCAGTGCCCGGTTGGAACTCTGGTTCACGCTTAGAACCATCGACATGTCACTCAATTCGTCACCACTTGCCCTCAAAGTCTCTCCTTGATCCAACCGAACTGTCCCGCGGCCCATTCGTGCAACAGCAACCGGTAGCCAACTGGCACTACGCGTTGCGCTGACTTGCCCTATGGCAAACTCAGCTCAAATAAGGCTGGAAAAAAATCGCCCGCTCTGGCCCAATGATATTCAATGGGCATTTTTTGCAGTCGCCAGACTACACTTTACGATTCCAGCATGTACAGCCCCCCAACCTGCAGTGATTGTGCCGTCTTGGACATTGGGCCATCTAAGAAAGCGACGCTCTAGATTCTCCGCAGGAGTGCTGTTGGCATCTGTTGGCAAGCTGAGCACAACAGTGACTGGCGCATGATACGAGGATATGCGATGTATCCAAACGTACTCCTACACGACCCAGCTATATAATTGTGTGGGGCCTATAACTGATTGCGCGATAATTTTGCCTTGCTGCATCGTTCTTTAATTTCAGTTGCAAGATGTTGCAAGTATATATGTCTTTTCCTCGCAGACTAGGTGCAGTAGGCCATCATCAAGGCGAAATGGAAGGTATACAGCTCGGACAGTGGAGTGGCAAATGTTGCTGCCACCATCCGTGGTAGATCCAAGTTCAACGACACTGAATTCATGACAATGAAAAATGCAAAGCTGCTCAGCACACTCAATCTGAATTGAGGTGTTTCGGCGCACAAGTTATCCTCAGCTTGCCTTGTCTACTAAAACTGTGGCTTTCAGCTCGCTGTGGAAGCACACAACGCTAGATATGCAGGTATTCTTCAGCTACCTGTGCCGTCCACCAAGAGGAAGACAAAGGAGTCAGAGCACAATGAACCAGTGTTCGAAGATAATTTCTTGGATCTGACTCATAATGGCTTGAAGAATGTATGGATACCCATCTCTGACATTCCATGGTCTTTGCTTCTGCGTTATGGCATTAGCTTGCGCGCCCGTACGTGGGTGTCGGGGTGAACACCCGGTAGACACTGCTTAACTCAGGATAGCTAATGCATTAATGTATATGTGAGAAACAAAATAGGTACAGTAAGTGGGTGCCTCAATCTACACATTCCACCGTGCCCTGTTGCTCAAAGTCCCCCACCAATCTCAGTGTCAAACCATCGATTCAACGCAAAGTCTTCGTCGATCCAGGCGTCCCGCCAGTTGAATGCCTCTGGCAAAATTCCAGTTGTTGCAAGGGAAGGCATCACTGAATCAAATCATTTCAGACCAATCGAGTAATTCAAATAATTAATTCAAAACCAGCGGAAATACTGCTCTTCTGCCATCAAATTGTGAAAATGCACAAGGTGTGAACACACCACGCAGATCCACGCAGAGTTTATGATGAATGTTGCATACAGTTGCGGACCACTTAGTTATGTGAATGGCTGGTCGGCTACTGCATTGTGTCCTCTACACAATCTTTCCCTTTGTCACCGCTGCGGAAACGAGGACTCTTGACGCTTAATACACGCCGCAGGAAGTCCAAAATGTTCCTCAAGCTCAAATTGGCATTGCTTGATGCATACTCAAGCAAATGCTGTATCTTGTTTCCAGTATCAACCATGCTGCAAATGCACAAGGTCCCTCCTGCTTCCTTGAGACATATCCATGATGGTACTGAATGGTGTTCAACGAAATTCCCTCTAATCTCTGCTGGCCTTCTTCCTTGGGTCATTCGACCATGCCTCCGCTGGTGCGGTGGGTGCGGTGGGTGGAGCACTCAAAGGACCAAACAGAGTATCGCGGGGCTGATGAAGTACAACAGGCACAGATTGGTTTCTTTCGTGAAGACATCCAGAGACTACACTACTCTTACTGTACTATACCTATGTACATTCATATAATGATATATATATATATATATACACATCATATATATATATATATCATATATATATATATATATGATTGTATATTATATATATACATATGTTTCTTTAATGATCTCTATGTCTCTATGTAGTATACATAGAGATCATTAAAGAAAAGCAGCAGCAAATGTGTGTTGTTCAACCAGATCACTGCACCTCACGGGGTCTTGACCCGTGTGGTGCTGAGGAGCTTCGACCCGACGCCTGTGGGATGGTAGCCATGTGCCCCAACAGTACAACTGAGTCATGGATCATAGACCATGGCACCTGTTTCCAAGTCTCCTGACAATTCTTTTGGAATTTTTGGGTGTTTGATGTTGAAGTCAACTGCTGAATCCGCTGCTGCAATCCCCCAGCCTTGGAGGGCAGCACCGCAAGCGGTGCTTGGATCTTCGGCCTCGCAACCCACCAACTTCACTCAGTATGGTAGGACTATAGTCAATTCATGAGATGCAGTGTCCGCAATCCATACAATGCCATACATAACATCATATATATATATATACGTAAATTAGAATATTCTGTTCTTATCTCCTTCATCTCACGACCGTTTCTGCATCTGAACGGAAATCAGCTTGTAAGGTTCTGAGTTCCAGAAGTGAATATATTCATTCCAATTCTCTCCCATGTCCAATTTCCCCGAACATGTAGGTCCCTGGACGAGTAGGCCATAGTTCTTCTAGATGGAGTGAACCACCTCTGGTAACCTGTCCCGCACAAAGGCGAATCCCAAAGAAGCAAATATTGACTTGGGTGCCGCGGAAGCTGGTCGAGAAGATCTGCAAACGGTTTTGCAAAGTTCCTTCATAAGTACTCTTTCACGACACACACTCAAGCACCTCATAAACAAGTTCCGAATCCATTAAGCACCAGTCGAGCATGCGCTGATTTCTCGACAAGGTTTTGCGGGGGGTAAGCTGCTCCGACAAGAAAATTCAATTTGTTTGACAAGAAAAACTGGAATGCTCGACAAGATCAGATCAAGAGGACCAATCCTATATCAAATTATAGTGCATATATAGCAGTAAATGCTTTGCATGCAGTGTTCTTGCATCTTCTTTGGGTATATATATATATATGAATACTGCGGTTCAAGCCCTTTACATGGAGATACTTCGGTTCTAGCCCTTTGCCCTGGGTACTCTGGTTCTAGCCCTTTAGCTCGAGTTGCTCAGTTCTACCCCCTTCAACCTGACATACTACAGAAGAAGCCCTTTGCCTTGAGATACTCCGACTCTCGCCCTCTACTCCTGCATACTCGAGTACACTTGAGTACTCCTGTCCAGCCCCTTTGCCTTGAGATACTCCGGCTCTCGCCCTCTACTCGTGTATACTCGAGACCGTTCGAGTTCCCCTGTCCAGCCCTTTGCCTTGAGATACTCCGGCCCTCGCCCTCTACTCGTGTATACTCGAGTACACTCGGGTACTCCTGTCCAGCCCTTTGCCCTGAGATACTCCGGCTCTCGCCCTCTACTCCTGTATACTCGAGTACAGACTTGAAAATGGAACAAAGAAAAACAAGAATCATCAAAGTATAAAAGGAGGACTAAGCGAAGAAAATAGGTCATATTCCTGCAAGCATGCCTTTATTTTGCACTCGGAACAACTTGAAAATGCCATGCGAAACCACAAGTCCTGGATGCTAGTCTAGTGAGTAGCCACCCAAATCACCCAGCCTTTGGAGTGCGGTCCCCTGGCACATGGCGGCCAGGATCTTATGGCTGAGTGCATCATCGAAGATCAAATACTATATACATCTATATACCTGCTTACTACCTGCTTACTACCTGGTACACAAAGAACCAAAACCTGAACATAGCCTGCACTTCACCAGGAAGTGTCTGGGTGCAGACCAGAACAAAATAAATGGCAACGCGCCAGGTCTCCTTGGCGTTGCTGACCGCAAATCAAGCGCGAAAGGAAAAGGTGGTTGTCGGAAGCCCTTCTTAAAGTCCTGTCGGAAACACGCGCAAAGCCGCCAAGAGGTCTGGAAATGTAGCACAACTTGCGGCACAACCATGTCCAAATTGCGGGAACTCTGTCTCTTTGGGATGCTATAAGACGAGGTGTTCCTTTGATATAAATGCCGCATCAGCAATCCGAACAGACTTGGAGTTTGGACAAAGAAATGTGGAAAGGACGTTATAGGACAGCGACCACCCGAACTCACGCGAATGGCTACACATTGTTTGTTTTCACGTCTGGGTACGGTTGCAGCATGTCTTCCTGCATTCAGACCTTGTTGATTCGGCCAATCACAGATGGTCGTGGATCTTGTCTTGAAATAATTACCACAAAATTGCATGAAATGGCTGGCTTGCATCTTGCATCTCGGGCCATTGTCCTTGTCAAGCAAGATGTAGGTATCTCGCCCAGTGCCGTCCTTGTAGAGTCACCCACATGCTTTGTAAAGAATGAATCGAATTTGACTATATAAATGGTTGTGTTGGCGCGGTTAGGCAATTCCCTTGTCACCACGAAAGACCCTTGCTGCAGGCAAGCATCTGCGACGAAGACTGGTGTGATACGCGTCACCATCTCTGATCTGTGCTCAGGAAACCTTGCGCAAACAAGACTCGAAATTTTGAGGAACCCGGGCAAGCAGAATTTGATGGAAATTGGAGCATCACCGGCAAAGTGTCCAAGTCCAAGATATTCAAGAACATGCTCTAGCTGCATATACAAGGCTCACAACGCATCTTGAGACTGAAGAGAATCATGCAGAGGGGTGGGTAGCAAGGAATCATAGCTATCATTCTACAGCATGGATCACAATCACGCACGTCTCACAGTGCAGGCAATTTGGATTTTGGACCATCCACCACAGCATAGTTTCTTGGCTTGGGATCCGTGCAAACTTGTCGCGCGTGCAAACTTGTCGCGCATGGCGATGAGTCGACTTGCAACTGGAGCCCAAAGCATCCGAAGTGGGTTTGCAGGAGCTCTTCTTGACGACATCAAATTCTTGCGAGGCCAAAAGCACGCAAAGTTCAGTATTTTTCAGAACCACACCATCCATTCATGCCTGTCACACATCACATATCCTACACATTATCCCCATCAGCGTGCCATTTCCACACTACCATACACTACCTGTATCTTGCTGCTCGATTGCTGGGTTCAAATCTAGATCTTGATTCATGGCTTCCCGGCCGCACTTTTCGCGTTGGGACACTCTGCTAGAGCAGTTGGTGTGAAACATGAAGAAGGACTCGAACAGCAATGGCCTTGAGGATGTAGGGTGGTACCCGCATGCAAGCCTTGAACATCAAGCCATTTGAATCCAATAAATACGCAGCATAGTTACAGCATAATTACAGAGTTGGTCAAAGGGTTTGCAATAAAAGTATATAAAAGTACTATCTGTGGCCAATCCCATGCCATGTCTTTCTGAAACACAGGGCCAAATCTATGGCCATCCAATTCCATGTTGAACCGTACCACTCAGTGGTCATTGGTGCTCATGGTCAATGTTCTGACATCATCATTGTGACCTTAGCAGTCGTTTTGCTTGGCAGTCAGATGATTTGCAAAAGGTTTCACACAAGTACGAAAAAAAAAAACGTGTGCAAATACTTTCATAATATCTAGTATGATCATGGACATCGATAGGTGTGCTTTCTCGCATCCTGATCAACTTGTGCGGCTACTGCAACTAATCATATACAGTACATCTATATACCTCGTCTATCCTCATCTTTTGGGCACACCATTTGCCTGTGTTGCAGCGAGAGCTAGGAAGCATACGTACTCATCGTATCTGAAGAAGCCATCTACGCTTTCCTTGGTGCAACAACAAGGATGTGATTTCCCGTAGCAAACCAAACCACTTGAGATACGAAGAAGCGCACAGCAAATTCATCTCTTTGCATTACAAGCACTACAATTTCTCATTGACAGTGCAACTGCAGCAGTCTTGAGGGAATCCTGTCCCTAGACACAGTGTGTATGCAAATCATTCAAACTCAAGGCTTGCTGGGCGCATTGCGGCATAGGAGATATAGGAGCATGGGGGCATACTATGTAAGCATTGCTTGACGTAGGACAAGTCAGGCAACTTTGCGCGTTCGAGCTGCTCTCTGCCTCTAGAATCTCTAGAAATCTCCAGAACCGCCCATCAGCAGTTGCCCGCTGATGCAAAGCTTTTCTCTGGTCAATACGGTCTCTGTATGTGCAATTACCTTTTTGCATCTTTTTTTCCAAGCTTTCCAGAGTTCATTGTCTGTCAGTCCATCTTCTTGGATGACTGCATGGCTAAGCGACCCTCTTCCTGTTAGTGTACGCTTTGTGAAGACCATTGCCAATTAATTATTCATGAAGCGGTAGATTCCAGTCACTCCGCCAATTCAAAACATGCCAATTGAGAATATAGAGTCTGGATGTTTGGGGGGTCATGTGGAGCCAGTAGCCGATGTGCAACTGCAAACCGAGCGTCAATTTGCGCCACCAAGTTCTTCGCTTCTTCCGCGGTCAACTTCTCCCGGCCGTAAGCCTTCCGATAAATGGAGGATGGTTCACCCTGGTGCACCTTGAATAGGATATCGATGGATACCGTTGGATACCGGGATCCCGCCAATGTGAGTCTTTCTACAAAGCTCTGGCCCCACACGAGCGCTCCAGTGCTGCAAATGATCGCAGACTTTCATTGCTCATGGCTGGGCAAATACAAGCTTACCAATCTTTTCTGCATGTACCAAACGTTTGGTTTCAATCTTCAAACATGGAAACAACCAACAGCCAGCACGCTGGGAAGATTTGCTGTGCCAGTCAGTCTCAACTCTCAACTGCTCCTTCTCTTTTTTGTGAAAAGGTATATATATATATATATATGAGCCACGGTCGAAATTTGTCGTTAAGGGAGTGCGTCATCAAGTTAGTGAGTCTGCTATCGTTTTGCAAGGTTTCCTGTTTTTGCCATGTTTTACCTGCGTTCAAGCATAGTATTGAAAAACCGACCCGGCACAAGCAAAACACCATGGCCACACCACAAAACGCATCATCAGTTTAATACTCAGGATCTCTATGATAGCTGCACGAAAGGACGCATACACGCTCCATACTGCACCCGCGTCATTCAAACAACAATGCGCCAGGCGCAAGGCAACACAGATCGTTTTTTTGTGAGTCCCCTATCGTTTTAGGAGGTTTCATGCAAAAACAAGCATCCGATGCACACTCCAATACATATTCAATCAACGCAAATTTTGACGGAATCTCATATAACATTCATATAACCAATTGCTTGTGCAGAATTTGCAAAGCATGCACGCAACAGCGCTCCAATCCATTTTCTGAGACCTGCAAGTCCTTTTGAGAAGCGACTATATAATTACTATCTTGCAACTTCTATTGAGATCATAATAGTTCCTAGTGCTATCATGTGTTATCGAGTGTTGGTATCGATTGATGTGATATGTGGCGAGAGTCGAGAGTAGCTCAAGAGTTTCACTACGTTCTGGGTCGCTAGCCTGCAAAGCTTGCTCCAGGTCTTTCACGCGAATGCAACCGTCCGGTGCGTTGCCAGCAAAGACCTCCCATGGCTGGAACGAACTGCGTTAGTTTAGACGGTTGATGCTGTTTGAGAACGTTGAGAAGTCAATCTGTCGAGATACTGGCTGAAATTGGTCAACTCATCGAACGGATTTGGTTGCTAAACTGTTGATGGACAAGGAGCTGACTGAGAGACCTGCACAGTCTTGCCGACTCTTGAGAGGTCGAACAGATTTATCGGTTGTTGATACCAAGAAGTGTCGTATTCTGAAGATGAAATCCGTGAACTGACATGAACATGCATGTTCTGAAGATGCTTCTAAACAAGCAGGATGTGAAGCATGCCCAACCACCAATCTTTATGATTGCCTTGAACGCTTTTCGGACTTCATCCGCCGTGTAGTCTGTGTTTACCTCAGTCTCCACAGTCGTCGATCTCGCCACACAATCAGCTACTACTACAGTAGTGAAGATGGTGCTCCTTTGCTTCAAATTTGGATGATACGCTCCCCTCACTCCTGTGGCAGTCTAGGAAGTGCTTGAAAAATGGGAGGAAAAACAATTGATCAGCATACAACCTGGAAGGTTGGGCCTGTGCTTTGGATGCCCATCTTGAGTCTCGACCCTTTTGGTTTGATGTCTGGGGGCCTGGCTTTTCTACACATCACTTGCACAAACTCCTAGAATCGGGACAAGAAACAAATACGATACCATTGCAAAATTTTGAAGGTCAGCGTCATCTTGACTTTCCTTTTCTGTCATGTACTGTTAAATGTATATCTAGATATATTTCTCGATTGCACTCCAGCATTTCAGTTAGTCAACAGTTCACTGTACAAGTATAAGTGATGCTCACATGTACGAGGCACAAATAAATATGCAAAAAAAATCCTGAGCCAGTTGTGTTGAGCGACCTCATGCAGTTTCATGTGTTTAAAGTGGTGATGCTGATACAAATGATTTAAAAATCCTCTGCTTGAACCTGTCTGTTTTCCTTCAATAAATACATACGGAAACATTTCCAGAATGCGCTCTAGCTGTAGTCCATGGTTCTCCCCCTAAGTTCCGAATGTGTTCGCTACAAATCTTCCCAGCTCAATCCTCAAAGTCAATCTCGCCGTTACCGTTCCTGGCTTCTGAAGCTGGAGCGCGGAAGAAACCCAACGACGTCTTTGTCCAGTCGTGCCAGTGAAGAAAAGGACAATAAACAGAAAATATAGAAATAACAACAATGATAGTAAGATATGATAAGTATTAAGTGAGTAAAGATAAAAATAGCAGTAACATTGTAACTCTGAAAAGAACCTCCAGCACCTATGAACATCTGAATACATACTCCTTTGTTGGTACCAGCAATACGTGGAAGCACTGGGCCGAGTGCACCAAGTGCACCAGCAGGGGTATACAATACACATCAAACACATGAAAATGCCTTGGTAAGTGCAGAACATGTTGCACTCTTGCAAATCTGAGCAAGGTCTACACAACACCTTTCTACAGTAAATAAAATCAAGTTTGAACTTCAAACTTCGGGGCCTTGTGAAGCCTTCACTGGTTTTGCAAGGCCTTCCACTCATGAATTGGGAATGGCAGCCGGGCGCACTCATCGATTTCTGAGACCATGAGCTTCAATTCCTCCGGGCTCGTGCCTCAGAGGCACTCAAAGGCAGAGGAAACGCATGTGGCGGCAATGCCGAAGAGTCGGAGACGGCCAGCTGCCAGCTGCAGCCAAGGGACGGATCCCCAAGGTGTCCATTAGCCTGGCACAACGCCACAAGATGCCACAAAACAAAGGTGCAACAAGGGGGAGAATTGTGGACCTGCTGTGCTACAACATGCTACAACTAGTCTCATGTCCTCTTGTACTAGAAGCGTCTTTTCATGTGCAGGTGCGCATCGTATGTGTGCTCCCCATGCGGACTGGTGACTACGAAAGGGAAACAGTTCAGCAATTTGCAATGAGAAAAGTCTTTAACGAGGCGTTTTCACTTCCACAGCGTATCTTCTGACTGCGGACGCTTGGCATTGAGATACTCTTCAAGAGGCTTACTGGAGCTTACCGTCTGTGGAAGCAGGAGGGTACCCGGCAAAACTAGCAGAAGTCCCTCCGGAGCACAGCTTGAAACATTGTTGAAAGGCAAATCAATCTGCGAAATTGTTCCTTAATGTTATTTCCAGATTCACATCACGACGCAATAGTTCCTGTTTGATCTTACATTCCTGTAATGCTGTCGCACTCCAAATTTAGGATGCCGGCGCACCTGGCAAGTTCTTCAGTGCCGATGGAGCCTCCCCGGTCCGTATCCACCAAGTTGAAGATTTCTTGAAATTCCTGCAGGTCCTGAGTCAGTGCAAACCAACTGAGACTCTGTTGCTTCATATCTTTCAGGCAGACAGGCCCTATAGCGACAACTGAAATGAAATGTTCCCAATTTATCTGAAGAAGAAATGTACACCATGTGTCCCAGCTCTTGTTGTGGTTCTGTAGTGACCTTGCATGTTCTACGGGAGCAATATTGCTGGCAGTATCTTTGTTCATCTACACAGTACATCTACAGAATGAATATACAATTCTAAACCACCGTCTGCTTCTCTGCTGCGCAAAAAAGAATGCAAAGAAGCAACCTCATCGGAAAGGTTTGGGTGCTTCTTCGCCGCCTCACCTCAAGTCGACCCTCGACCCCAGAGGTTGAGACCAAGAAACCCAGACTTTTTCGCTTTGTCAGTGTCTGGTTTGCCAAATTGAGAAGCAAAAGACCATCCGAAATTCAATTGCAATCTTCAACAGGTCGTTTCGTTGAAAGGAAAAAAAGATTCGGATTAAAACGATAAAAACCGGAGCACTAGGCTTCTTTCTCTGTCGCGAGGGAAAATAGACTCAGGTCTCCTGATTGTTGGAATCCGTGCTCCCCACAGGGAAGCTGATTGGTCAAGACTTGAGGGGGCTAAATGCTTCAACACTAGCTTTCATGCTGGACAAAACTAGAGATGCGTTGCCAGTCCGGTCAGGTTCATTCTCCTGGTCCGCCCCTCTGCTTTTCCAGACAAAGGTCCTTCCAATCCCGTCCGTGCAGCAGAGCGACTTGCTGCCGCTGACGCCATAGTTTCACAGCGCGGGGCGCGTTGTCCGATGTCAGCACTGAAGCCAAAGCAACGCATTCGGGTGCTCTGCCGTCATTCTAGGAGGGCATCCCTTCTTTTTAGTATTTGTCATATCTACAAGGCAAACATTCAGATTTCTGCCTGTGTCTGGGGCTGGTGAAGATAGGTACCTCTAGTGCCTCTGCCACGGAATTATCAATTCTGACGAGAACTCACCCATCGATTCCCTTCGGCAACTTCCGGCAGCGGCAACTCAAGCTCTGTGATCTTTTGGATCTGTGGACTTTTTGAAAATAGCCGTGCAATGTTTTCCCACTGCATGATCACATCTTTGGTGATGGCAGCATTTGTAAATTCCGCCAGGGGATGCTTGGAAAAAAATCGTCGGGCCCAGCTCTCACCTCTCACTTGCATTGCATGAGTTCGAGTGACAACCCTCTGGTAGCATCTGTCCAGGACATCCCCAGGTCACATTCTACACATCAGCAGAGCGAATGCCAACAGGTGGGCGTCGCTGGCAAATCAGTGGAAGCTGAACCGAGAGCAAATTGAAGTTTGGGAAGATTGGCGCTGAGTTTCAAATTCTCAGCTGTCAGGCTCCTTCGCTACCTTTTTCGATCATTTGCCTCAACGTTTGTTCTTCGTCCGGGCGGACAGCTTTTGCACCTGAACAAATCTCGATTGTCAGAACTGCAGTCGCAGTGCTGCTTCTGTTCTCGCCCTTCCCTCAACTGCAGCGAAGTAGAGCGATTCAGGGTCAAGTTTTCATCACAAAACCATCCAGGAGCCTAGGCTTACAGTTGAACCAAGTTACTCGGCTTAACTCTTTGCGCAGCCTTTCTGCTTCCTCACGAGCTGCCTCCGAAAGTGCAGGACAGTAGGTGTTGTTTTTCCTAGAAACAAACGGCCTTTTTGAATTTTCAGCTGATGGAAGGTGCGCACACCCGTTTGCTGGTGCTGTTGCCTTTCTCATTCTGTCCTTACGACCCATTAGTTCTAGCTAATGACGAACGGCTCAAGACCTCCGTGGTCACACAGGGCCTGCCTTGTGCAGCTGCTCCATTTCCGCCTGGCGTCCCGAAATCAAAAAGTGTGGTGTGAAAACATTTAAACAATTGATGGTTTTAAAACCATCCTAAAAACATACTAAAGATATCATATATATATATACACAGCCAGGACGGATGTGCTGCCCGGGAAAGTGCGTTTTGACTGCGCAGGGCCAATGTTTTGTGAGATTCTCCGTGTCGTCCATTTGGGCAAATGGATGNGTGCTGCCCGGGAAAGTGCGTTTTGACTGCGCAGGGCCAATGTTTTGTGAGATTCTCCGTGTCGTCCATTTGGGCAAATGGATGACGAAAAATTACTCCATCATTTCTACTCATTTCATCAACATCATCATCATCATCATCATCATCATCATCATCAACATCATCATCATCATCATCATCATCATCATCATCATCATCACCAGCATCATCATCATCATCATCATCATCATCATCATCATCACCATCATCATCATCAGCATCAGCATCATCATCAACAACATCATCAGCATCAACATCATCAACATCAACATCATCAACATCAACATCATCATCAACATACATCCGGGGACGTGGTAAAAACCATAAAAAGCCCCCTAAACAAACCCTAAACAAACCCCAAACAAACCCTAAACAAACCCTAAATAAACCCTAAAGAAACCCTAAACAAACCCTAAATAAAACCTAAAGAGAAATAAAACCTAAAGAGTTGGTCACATGAAAAACCTTTGGGCGGCACCCCCGGCCTGGGGGTATATATACATATGCTGGTGGGGCTTCATGATTCCGGGTATGGATGGACAAGTGACAAATTGTCGAAACCACCACTCGATCATCCCTCTTGCCTATGATCGCACATGCACTTGAACATAAGCATATATAAATATGAATATCATACTACATTTTCGCAATCATACTATTGCAATCTATTGCATGTGTAAAAGCAGCACTGCCGACTGGGCAAGTCAAAGTCAGTGTCTTTGGATTTACCCTCATGGAAAACCAACTGCAACGTGTTCCGTTGCAGTGTCCACCTCACCACTTTCGTCCATAGATGTGGAGAAAGAATGAGAGAGAAATAGAACATAGCAAAACTAAAGCCGTGGGATTGAGTTGAGATAGAAATCGGCAGCTGTTTAGCTTCAAGGTTCCTCAGAATCCCAATCTTGTGAATTTCAGAAACTCCTTCCAAGAGGAATGCCAAGGTGCCTCTTCCACTGCCTCTTCCATCATTTCGACCTAAACATGCAAACATGGAGAATTTCTCGAAGGCTATTGACGTCTGCCTCTACTATAAACGCAGTATAATGAGGTAGTGCTGTCCTGTGTTCTCGGAGCTTGTCGATCTTTGGTTCAACTCGTTTCCGAACACTTGCCTCTCGTCTCATTTTTGGCATGTGTCTCAAGAAAAGAGATGAAAAGAGTACTTCTCCAAACTCAATATATCCCAGGCACAGCCCAGTTCAGCGATGTGTTTTCTACATCTTTACCCATAGAAATGTAGGATTCCGGACCAAGGTTTGATCTCTGTCACCAGCTTGCGGAGCTTGCGGAGCTTGCGCACCTTGGTCACCGCCTCAGCAACTTGGGCTCTCGCAGGATTTGTGTCCTGGAGGTGTTTGGACTCTGGAAATGTGGCATTTTGATGAGGTTAAAAAAATCGTTTCAAGGACATTCCTGTGGAGTTGGAAAGTCCCCAGTCACCACATGAACCGAACTCATATTATGATGTGGATTGAACTTATGGAACAGAACTCTTGAAAGCGAAACAGGTTTGCTCAAAGACTTTCTTCAACTTAGCGATGACTGCAAAGTGCCTGCTAAAACAATGGTACCATCGGACCATATCATCCCTGAACGTCCCACCGATACTGGCTGATAGTCGAATCTGTAGAGCCCCGGCCTGAAGCAGTCCAACTCGGATCTGGCCTGCATTGTGGCTCCTCAATCTGCAAGCGCGACAGAAGGGGGCCCGGGAAAAGAAATAAAAAATAAGAAAAAAACAGTTACCAAGAAAAGACTTGGCCAGGTTTAGCCAGTGCCCATGTTCATTCTCAGTCCCTTGCAGAAGGCAAATGGATGTTCTTTTGGGCTGACCTTGCTCTTCCACAAGAGGATGCCATTTGCCGCAACAAATTAGAATGGTCTACTTAGTCTACTTGTTCTTGTTGTCTTCGAGCGAAATTCGACCACTGATGAGGCAATGTCACAATGTGTACTTCTTTTGGACCTGAAGCTTCTTCACCAACCCCTGCTCTATCAAGACTCTTGATTAAGAAAAAAAACTCCATCAAAGCTACAATGGGTCTACCAAAACTACCAAATCGATCCAAATCGAAGGGTCAATAGCGGGTCACGACAAAGTGAGACAATTGGAGATAAAGGATATTTGGTTGCCAGGCTTTAGTGAGCGTGGCGAAGTGGACGGTGCCACAAAACAGTCTACAAGAGTCTGCATCATGTTCAAATGTTCAAATGTTCATTCTTTGGTTGCTTCAGAACTTTTGAAAATCATTTGGGTGACGACTCCCTACAACGGCTCCTGGACACACCTTGCCGTCCTTGCTTCTTGCACCGGGATGGTGACCCCCTCGCTGGGAATCGCAGGCCTGCAGGGGGCTGGGGGCCAGCGAAATGGATGACTCCATGACAACCAAACGACGCGTCTAAAATGGACGGAACATGATGGAACTGGTCTTTTAACACAAAAACAGCCTGAATCCTGCAAATAGAGTGTAAATGACTCTCTTGTATCTGTGAAAAAGCTGAGGAAGCATCAAACATGTTTGCAGTTCCCCCTGAAGGAATTCCCTTGTTGCATGCTTTTATCCATCGGTTTGTTGAGATTACGGTGTGTCTGCAAATAAGATTATGGTCTCAGTATCACCCTGTTGCTTTGTGCATTTGGGGTATGGATCCAAACCCTGGTACGCTGCTGAACAGCCCAAAAAATGGCATGCTCATCTACAGCTTTTTGTTGGAATACTTAGCTTTGCCACATGCACGTGTCATTGTTATGAAATCACTGTTTCCCTGCTGAAGGTCTTGGAGCAAGGACCACACTGGCCCAGTAGCTGCCGTGAAAGGTGTGGCTGCTGTGGCCTGCGTTCTGACCTGTGCAGACTGGTTGGGGATGATCGACACGGAGCTGGTGGAGCTGGGCGGCCTCAGCCGTGGCTGATGTCGACACTCACGCGGAGGAACTCCAGAATTTTCAACGGCCCAGATGGCCCGGGGCAGAAACTTCGGAGCAAACTCGGCAACATCGACTTCGACACAAGGATGACTAATGATTAACTACTGCAGTGGACAAGTCGTTCTCAAGTCGTTCTCAAGTCGTTCGAGTCCTACATTTAAGCAGCTCATTGGCATCTCAAGGCTGAGAATCCAACTATTTTCCGCAGGGAAAGCCTACGGATATTCAACACATTTCAACACCACATGCAGAGGTAGTGCTGATCACTTTGATGATCCTTCTTGCCATCTCTGATGGAGTCCTGAACCTGAAGCAACTGTCAACGTGAGCCCCCGCCTCTCTTTGAAGGCTTGTACTCAGCTTGGACACCTGGCGGTATGAGCTACATCATTCCTTTACTAGTTTTGCTGAGAGTCGCATGATGCGATCTCTTAATTACAAAATGAACGGTACCCTGTTCCTAGTCTGCATTCACTGTGAAGGCCCAGCTGGCAACATTCGCAACAGTGGAGTTTCATGAACTTTCTGAAGCAAGTGACATTATGACATTGTCACCACCAGCTGAAAATCTATCCACATCATCCCCGTTGCGGAGGCACCTGCCCATTGAGCTCGTGAAATTCTTGCTGCAGGAAGTTATCCAGCCAGCAAGGAAATTCCTGGTTGATACTCCAGCTGATCGCAGACCATACTATGGTTGTCAAGATTTCAGTCATGGATTTCAAAGTATTTCAAGGGTCTCATGCGCCCAACACCCATGAATTGACGTGCAATGAATGGAAGTGTTGAAAGAGTCGATTGAGGAACCAAATGGCGGATTACGAGTAAGTTATTGCCCCCAGATCTTCACAAAACCCATTTCACTGAAGCCGTTCCTGTTCGTATACAGTTGTTCCCATGGAATCGCAGGATTGTGGTACCATGTTGTCCCATGCAGACATGTTGCCCAGCTCTCGTGGGAGGTGGCGACGACAGGCGCGGATGATTCCTGCACGGCCAGAGCCAAGGAGCCAAGGAGAGTCAACGGGGTTTGGCAGGTTGTGACTAGTTGTGACAGGTTCTGGACTGCCGATTTCAATTGGTTGAATGTTGTGGAGATAAGATTACATACTCAGTGGTGTTCCAGTGTGCCGTTCGGCTTCTTTGACCGTGGCACAGCTTGAGCAGTCTTGTATCTGTATTCAGAAGAAATATGTGAGCAGCGTCAAAAACCTGGTTTCGATCTAATCGTACTTATTTGTTTGAAGCTATTCCAAGAACGGATTGCAGTGATCCCTTTTTCAATAGGTTAGTAGAACTCAATATGAATAAGAAACCAATTAGTTGTTGACACTGCTCGTGTTGCCATACGGTGTGAGGAGCAGCGCAGCTCCTTAACGGCACGCTGGGCTGCTAAGGCCTCTGGTCAGCAGCAAAGGATCCAGAACCCGGTCCAAAGCTTCTCTAAATCTTGTGTGTAGACTGTAGACATTCTGCATATATATATATATATATATATATGTATATAAATATATAAATATATATATATATATACATTATACATATATATATATATACATTATACATACATATATATATATACATATATTATGTATATAATATACGTAAATTTGATGAATATATTGTTTGTGCGTACATATTCACTCTCACACAACCATTCCAGTCCCTAAATGCAGCAGCCTGGCGCAAAGCTCTTCGGGTGCCGGCTGCCAGAGTCCCTGCATTGGAAGACTGATGCCCATTTGGTTCATGTGTTGATCAAATATCTCAAGGATGTTTCCTATATGTCCCGGCTTCATTGCTTTTGCTCTCTCCCTTCTTCTCTTCTTCTCTTTTTCTCCTCCTCTTCTTCTTCTCCTCCTCTGCTTCTTCTTCTCTTCTTGTCCTTTTTTCTCCTCTTCTTCTTCTCTTCTTCTTCTTCTTCTTCTTCTCCTTCTTCTCCTTCTCCTTCTCCTTCTCCTTCTCCTTCTCCTTCTCCTTCTCCTTCTCCTTCTCCTTCTCCTTCTCCTTCTCCTCTTCTTCTTCTTCTTCTTCGTCTTGCTGTTGCTGCTTTTCATATTTCAAAATGCCAAAATGTCCTTATATAACTTACTGTAGTGAAATTACCAGCTTGTGAAGCTGAATCGAGCAGACTGCATTGAGTCAAGCTGCTCTGACCACGTTCTAGTGCAACGATGCGCTTTGACACCGACCCGCGGGCAGAGGCCGTCGAGTTCGGAGTGCCCACAGCACCCTTCTGAGGCAAGCGCCCTCCTGTTGCACCGGAGGTCTCAAGCACTCAGGATGAGTTAAGAAATAACTCTGCCGCTTGAAAATCGCGTAAAATGTAAAATGATGTCTTTTTGTTTGGAGATCGTGCCCAGAGAGTAAGTACCGGAGTACCGTGCCCGACTTGTTGATCCATGTTTAACTTCCATCAGGCTCATTTTAGACTGCTAGTGGGGAGAAAAAAGGGTGATGGATGGTGATGGCATATCCAGAAGGGCAGTAGCTCATGGAAAGAGTGCCATCGATGCACCAGCTTCCAATGTCCTTTTTCTTGACATGCTGACTCTGGTCTTGGCATCTTTTCGGCTTGCTCGGTCAGTGTAGCAAGGCTAGAATCCTCAGGGATGGATCATGGCATATTCAATTGCCGCAGTGTTTCCTGATGTTTCCTGCAGAATGATCTTCCCATGATAGCACCATCCAACAGCAAAAGATAGGTCAGCCACTGGGCAAGGCACTCAGAATTACACAAAAGGACATGTCAATCAATCCAAAAAAAATGCGACATGATGATGCGATTGCCTCCCCATCCCTGTTGGTGGCAGGGTCAGTCTTGACAAACTTGTAATAGTATTGACTCATTGAGTAGACGAATGCCTGCTCTATCATTGACTCAGATCATTGATCTTGCCCAGCACAAATGACTTGGGCTCCTTCGACCAGGCCGTTGTGCCGGAGCAAATTGATTTAATCACCTGTTTGACATCACACTCTGTTCCACCAAGCATCTATGCGTTGCACGTCCGCACCTAGACTGTCCAGCCTTTGCGGTCAACATTTTTGGAATTCAGTTGACATCGCCAAAATCATTCAAGATTACTTTCTTGTATGGTAGATGAACATATGAGGCACTTTATTGAGATCAGTATTTTTTGCAATGGTATATGTATGGTTCTTTCGGCTTTGACATGTTTTGGCTCTAAATCAGTTTTGGGGAACAGGCCCAACCTGGGTATATAGTCCCAAGAAAAGTTCCTATGTGCATTTAGTCCCAAGAAAAGTTCCTATGTGTATTAAGTAACTTGCGATGCAATACATCCTAATACTCCACGCGAATACCTACATGATCCTACATGTATATATAACATATTTACCTGAGAAGGGGGGGGACGAAAGCCAGCCTCCAAACAAATGCTCAGGCGGCGTTGTTTTCTTTGCACTGTATATATGTTCTTTACACACAGACACTT
>BGPT01000367.1:133784-170519 GCA_003297045.1 Symbiodinium sp. clade C Y103
TTGTTGTTGTTGTTGTTGTTGTTGTTGTTGTTGTTGTTGTTGTTGTTGTTGTTGTTGTCGTTGTTGTTGTCGTCGTTGTTGTTGTTGCTGCATGATTTTTACATTCATTTTTAGAGCCCAAAAATGGTCAGCTAGGTGGTGTTTTCGTGTTTTTTGACGATTCTCGGAGCAAAAACCACTGTAAATACCGATGTTTTTTGCGCTTCGGGAGCCTAAAACCACGGTATTTACGGTGTTTTTTGCTCCTGGTAGCAAAAACCACGGTATTTACAGTGNGTATTTACGCAGTTTTCAGCATGTTGCAAGAAGTAAGTTTTCCATGCCAAAAGCACAAAAACACTGTAAATTACAGTGTTTTTGCCTTTGAAACCCGATGAAAAACGCCAAAAATCAACCAAAAAAAGCCAAAAAGTGCCCAAAATGGAGCTTCCCTTTCAAGGTCCGAAAAACGAAACGTCCGTCCACCGCGTTTTTTTGCTCTCCCCAGCCAGGCTCTGGCCTCACCTTCCCAAACGGGCCCAAATCAGAGCCNAGAGCCTCCCCCCCCCCCACACCCCCCAGATTAGCTTCGCTTCGCTTCGCTTATACCTATACTCAGCCCAGGCCTTCGGCTGGCTTTCGTAATATATACGGATTTGTTACATACACATGTACTTTACATGTATGCATCTTAAATATGTTACATAGACATGTACTTTACATGATATATTCATGTACATATATGTATGGCATAATCAGTTCAAGTGCAGGCTATGAAGCCGAGCGAAGAGCAGAATCCAGCACAAGCAGACTGCACAAAGGACGAAACGATGTCGAAGCTTTACGGCGTAGTGTCAGCTGTTGAATGGAGATGCAAGATTACATTTCCTGACTAATCATGTAAATCGTTAAATATATGTACATGTATCCATGAATGTGTGTACGTACGTACATATGTATTGATGTATGCATGTATGTATGTAGGTAGGTAGGTAGTAGGTATGTGCATATAACAATCACAATAGATAGTTGGAAACCTGGAAATTGCGCGGTGAATAATAGCGTGGAAAAACGTTTCCATCTTTTTGGGGACCCCTATGATAGATCGATAGATGGATAGATCGATAGGTGGATACGTGGATAGATGGATATATGAATAGATAGATAGATACATAGGTAGGTAGATAGATAGATAGGTAGATAGATAGATAGATAGACGAATATAAAGGAGTAGATAGGATCAGATAGGATACCAAAGGATGCAATAGGATCCGCTAGGATACGATAGGATATGATCAGACAGGATAGGACACGATCGGACAGGGTAGGACACGATAGGACAGGATAGGATACGATACGATGCGATACCATCAGATTAGATTGGATAGATAGACAGATAGACAGACAGACAAACAAATAGGTATAGGCATAGGTATCGGTATATATGCATATAATATGTATATATATATATATATGCATAGATGGACAGATAAAGTCAGAGAGACACACTGACTGACTGACTGACTGACTGACAGCCAGCCAGCCAGCCAACCAGACAGCTAGGCAGGGAGGGAGGACGGCAGGCAGATAGATAGATATAGAAACCTTAAAAAATAATAAGAATCATTCACCACTCTTTTTTAGCAGGATATGACTGTTCTATCTTTTTTTAACGGGTTGCTCTAAAATAATCTGATGGCAAGCTTGGCAGATCAGTCTGCGCACCTCCATGGTGTACAAAAACCATCGATCCTGGCGCACCCGGTGTGGTTACTTGGAGATGGTGAAACCAAAGCCTTGCTAAAAAAAAAACTCAAGATCTAAGAATTGGCTGTGTCTGAAAATTCGGTATACCCAAAAATCAATGGCCGGTTTGATTTGAGGAAAAATGATAAGAAAACGACGGAATGGTCGGGAGATGGCCAAGGTGAGGACCCAAAACATCTGTCATCCCATTTGACAAACAGCTTGGTTGATATGGGGTCCCATCTTGGAGTGGCGTGATTCCCCTACATACATATATGCATATAAATATACAATCGTCATGTACAGATCTATTCTCATGAAAACAATATGTAGGACCCCAATATTCCCCAAGTACTAGGACATTATGGAGTTGCTCAGCTTCTTGTGTCGCCACGGCGCCTTCTGCAGACGGTCCAGAGGGAATCCTGGGCCAGGAACTTGGGCAAGGGGGCGAAAAAAAAGAACTCAAGGGACTTGGCTTCAAGCAGACATTCGCCCCCAAGAAAAGTCAGTGAGTCCAAGGGGCCAATGTTCACGATGAGGCCGTCTTGAGCACATGCTGCACCTGGAAAGGTTGGAAAATCCCACCACAACAACTGGAAAGATGCTGGAAATCAGAAGAAACAAATACGAAGCCAATCAGCATCAGTCTGGTTTCTGCCCTCCAAAAGATCAACAATTGTGACCTGGCATTCCTTCAAGGGAGGAGTGTTTCTGGTTGCCTTCTAGCCCTCTTCCTGACCAGTTTCGGTCACAGGGAGGTCATCATTGCAGGTAGAGATGGACATCGATCTTGTGACCACACCCCTGGACAGGTTACATGAGCCCAAGCTTTCTCAGCATCTTAGAATCGCCAGCCCAAAATGAGATCCAATACACAACCAGGTTTGCTGGGGATACCTTTTTTTTTTGGGCGTAGATTTAAGCTTTAACCGCTTTGACCCATACTTTGCAATATTTTGGAAGGTTATATACAGTATATAAAATTGCCATATTTTGGTGAGTGAAAGCCCTATCTGCACCTGCTGGGGAGGCAGTGACATGAACGGCTCCGATCGTTTGGGTGTTGGGACATTCCCACTTCCTTGGATTTCCGAGCCATGCACCACGCACAGCTGAAATGTTGGGCTGCTCACACAAAAAGTGACTGGGAATGTTCCACTTATCTTGGTGCTTGTGAAGGGATTCTAGGTGCTCAATTCCTAAGCATAAACCTCAGCGATTGTGCCCTGCCCACCAGCTGCAACTAGGACACGGAAAGTTGTAAAGGAGATCTTGTGCAAAGGTGCAGTCCAAATGATCTCCAGACATATAGAATGTTGGAAACCAATACACCAAAGGTTGACCATCTTCCTGCAGTGCTGCATGTCCCAGTCGAGCATTAATCACGTGAGAACCACAAACAACAACCATCTTGGGGTGATGCGAATACACCAAACTGGGATAAATGCACCAGCAATTGCAGTGATAGAAAATGTTGCTGCAGTGCACTTGATCCAGTGCACTTTATCTTTTTCAGAGCGATGCACAGTTTAGGTCGTGGTTGAATGCCAACCAAGGCTGCCTTTCAGAACCCTTGACAATCCCATGGGATTATACACAATCACTTCTTTTCTGCTTAGATTTGCAAAGTTTGCAAGGAAAAAGCATGCACATATTGGTGGAACCTGGTGGAACCTGGTGGAACCTGGTGGAACCATCCCTCTGGTTGGTGCGATGCCCATTTCGCTCGGCTCCTGTTGCACGTCGACCACGTGTACCCTCTCACCGGTCCCAAGGATTCCTGCTGAGCAAAAGGGGGTCCGAAAGGCTGGAAAAATAAAGGGACTGGGCAATAGTCCATGCTGCTTAGGTTGAGGCTGTGGAGGTGAATGTGACTCAACATTCACAGTGAGAACTGCCTCACCAATCACAACTCTGGTTGTACCCCTCGTGAGAGACATCCGTGGCCCACCTTCACCGTTCAGCACTTGGTTGATGTACCAACTTCTGCTGTCAAAGCACAGCCGCCAGCGAAAAAAGACCAAGTCATGTCCGGCCACATCGCTTTCCCAGTTCTTTCCCCAGGTATATCCATAGAGGCTCATCTTTATTTTTCCTGGGCTGATCTGCGTGTTGTCACCACAAAAGATCTTGCTGGGAAGGGCCACATCAGGGGCCACAGTGGTGACGTTGCCCGCCTGACAAACGCGGGAAAGTTTGACTTGGGAAAATCAAGGGATTGTTGGGTGACCATCCTCAGGGCTTTGGTTGCAACCGTTGCCCCCTTGCAGCTGCTTTTTGAGACTTCTTACTACCCTCTGGCAATCAAACGTGACTAGCTGGAAAATCTCCCATTTAGTTCAATGATTTCCCCGTTAAGACCGCCCTTCAATTCGAGGATTTTCCAACCTTTGAGGACTGGGACGTACAACAAGTTGCCACACTGGTTTGTACTTGGAAACCAGATTCCACTGGTTGTGAGTCATGTGGTGCACCCAATGTCATAAACCATCCCCCGAACAAACCATCGGGGGTCATTTTAATCGAATAATGAAGCAAAGTTGGGGATGGTTTACTATTTGGGCTTATCACCTTAAGACTAATGTGCTGATTGACACAACGTTGAAACCACAGAACTGTTGGTGCCCTTCCGAGAAACTTTGCCTCCACTGGATGGTAGCAAACCCTGCTTGCACACATATTTGACCAGTCTGTTGTCGTCACAGTCTTGGTCATCCTCATAATCATCATTCATCATCATCATCATCATCATCATCATCATCATCATCATCACCACCACCATTGTCATTATCATATATGCACCTAGAACACTTGCTTTCCCTTGGTTCAAAAGTCCCCTTCAACAAAATGTAAGACTTGAACACGTTGCAAGGATCGGACCCGTCCATTTTTTGCACCAGTGATCCCCTCCTCTGCATCTTCAGTCTCCAGTTCGTCTGACTTTGGGGGGCTTTACCCCAAGCTCTGCCATGAGACAAACTACTTCGGCACGTCCGAGTTGCGATGCCAATGTCACAGCAGCATCACTATCGGCACCTGACTCCATCAGCAGGCGAACGCTGTCAAGATGGCCATCTCGAGCTGCAACCATGTGCAACCATCAAGGGGGTCACACCACCCTTTGCTGCTTCATCTTCGGCTGCATTAGCTTCCACTAGAAAACGGACAATTTCGAGATGACCTTCTCGACCTGCCATCAACAAGGCTGTTGTACCAGTGCTGTCTGCTTGATCTTTTGCTGCATCAGCTTCCACAAGAAAGCGGACTATGTTAAAATGGCCATTACAAAGCTGCATGCAACAAGGGTTTTGCACCATTGTTGTCCGCCTGATCTTTGGCTGCATTAGCTTCGACAAAGAGGCGAACAACGCCGAAATGGCCTTCTTTTGCAGTGAACAAAGGTGTGCACCTGAAAGAATGGAGCTGATTAAAATCTTTGCTCCTGCCTCCAGTAGCAGCAGCGCAGGTGCAACATGTCCCATTTTCGCAGCATGATGCAAGGAAGTACGACTATCTTGATCGGATTCATTTGGATTTAGCGGGTATTTCAGCAACGCTGCAAGTGCGACTAGTTCGTGATCCCTGGATGCCAAAAACATCTTCTGGCTTTGTTCAGCTTCAGATGGCCAGAATTCCAAGACCACCAGCTGGACTCTCAGCGGAGCTGCAAAAATCTCATCATCCTGGATCTCTTGGGAACCATCTTCCACAAAGAATCTTTGCTTGAATCGGGAGATACAGAACTGCTACCACACCGCCCGAGGCTGCGAAACACACATCCATTGCTGCAAGAAAACCAAGGTGAATTTTGTGAAAAACAATCCTACCCATTTGCACCCCAACATGATTTTCCACATTGTCAATATCACAGCAAGATTATCCAGATTTGGGATTCGTACCAAAAGGGAAAAAAAACATCAAAAAACGTCAGATGGTTTGGCATTCAACCCGTCACATGTCTTGATTTTCAGCTGCACCGGCGCGTGGAAGCACGTCAATGGACCGGACCGGGTTAATGCCCAGTATTTGCTGGTTACAGTTGATTTCCTGTTTGTGCTTGTCTTGCCTTATATCTCATTTTGCTGGCTGGATGCGGTTGGTTTTTTGGTGCTCCCACAACAGGTTAGAGAAAAATCTACGTGGTAGAACCCACACCATAAATCCCTGGTTTTCCATCTATGTCATGTATCCCTCTAATATCGCCCATTGCTACTGGATATTCTCTCTTTCTTCATGATTTAATCAGCATAGTTGATGCTTCATCTCCCATCTTCATATGAGGCTCGAAATTCAAGGAATCCCACCGCAGCAACCCTCCCTTTCTGCCTCGCTATCCCCATCATCTCCATCTCCATCGCCCTGTAAGCGTCGAACATCTCCTGCCACCTCCACCATCTCGCAGGTGTCCAGGCGAGACACCTCCGTGGTTTGGAAGGCCGTCTGCGGACTGCTGCTGATGAAGTCCTGCCCAGAGTGGACTTCGGCAGGAATCATTGGGGTTGATACTTGCTGAATTGGTCTGAATTGGAGAATCATCGGTTATAAGTGCTCCAGAATTGATTTTCATACAGGGGCAACATGTGGGGATGGGTCAAACCATGCTCCCAATGGACCCGCATATTTGGTCTCTGTTTTGTATTGAGCCGTCCATGCTGGGGGTCCAGGATTTGCTTTGCCGGCACTGTCACCAACCTGTTCACTGGGGACAATATCACTGATAAAACTTTAGCCAATGATGTCCCAAAGTGGGAAAGATTTATGTATATCAACTAGTCCTTGCGAAAAGAATTGGGTGTCGCCTCCTTTCTTCATCAACCAACCAGTGGGCTCTAGTCCATGAAATCTCTCATAGCGGACGGAAGAGGGAGCCTGAAGATGGGTCTTTTAGCGAAGGCTACCCATGTTCCTGAAAGAAGCATCGCTCTGGCCGACGGGACATATACATTTACTATCTATTCTGCTCATGTTCAAAATCTCCCTAAAAGCCACATTCATCCCTTGTCAGTAGCCTGCAGCATCTAGGAGAAGGCTTAGACCTGCATCTAGCGTCCAGAAAAACATCATGACTCATTCAATCAAGTCATTCAATCACGGATGTCTAATTTAATAAGCTGTAATCATGGTACAGATTCCGGGAAATGAGGCTCCCAAGTCATCTGCCATGTCAAAATCTTGTTGTGGGAACCGGAGCCCGTCGGGTTTGGAGGTCTCATTTTCTTCAAATCTAGGACACGCCCATCCAAGCAAAAGACTTGAAATCTCGCTCACTGGCAGGTCTTTGACCTTCATTGTGAACATGGCACCAGGAGAACAGATGGGGCATGGGCCCCCATTTTGAAGCAATTTTGAAGAGGAAAATGAATACTACTGGATTTTGGGGCACCCTATTTTCAGACAAGGCCAAATCAGGCAAGATCTTAAAATGATCTCTTCAAACCACCATATTTTCTTGTTCTTCTCTCTTGGGAAGTGAGGAAATGTTTACACTTCCAAGACTTGCAACTGACCCATCTTGAAGAGTGCGGTTGATCCATTCCATCATGAAAGTACACTGCCGATCTCGCTGGCTTCCATCGATCACCTGCGCACCACCTTTCGATGCCACCTGAAACTTCAGAATGGGCGCAGCCTCCGCAGACTGTGGGGGCCAGCCTTGGCCCCCAGGGCCCGGATGGCCCAAAGCTGCGAAGCGATACCAGGACATGGCCAGCTCCTTCGCCAGCTGCCACTCTTCCAACGAAGCATTCTCCGTCAGGTTCATGAAGAGAAAGGGCACCTCACTGAAGTGGTGCACGATGGGGCTATCACTGGAAGATGCAAAGAGATACCCAAAGACTGGGGAACCGGTGACCGCCAGACTTCGCCATGCAAAATGGCTGGGGCAAAAGAAGTTCTGGTCGGTGACCGCCCGCTCAGCAGACCACCAACCATCACTATAGCCAGGCAAAGATACATGGGATTCGGATCTGTACAGTTCCGCCTGCCCTCTTGAAGACTTATATTGCTCTTCGAACAGAGTCAGAAAGTCTGTGAAGCTCAAGTTGTACTGCTCAAAGAAGCGTGAACCATCGTCCAACGTGGTGCCAGTGACTGTTGGAACCTGGTTCACCTTCTGCTGCTCCAACAGCTGGAGCGGATGATCCGTGAGCTCCACACCATCAATGGAAGGGGCCCAGGGGATATCAGGGGCTGCCATCATGTCTTCACAACACCTGGGGGGGCCACGAAGCGATAGCTGTGTTGCTTCCTAACTAGATTATGGTTTGTGGCAGATATATCTATGGTTTGATCGGCTTGTAAACGGTGTGTTTTTTTGCCGGTATAAACCAATACATAACTGGGGGGGGCACATTGTGGGTATGGGTCAAACTGCCCAAGAAATCACCCCAATGGCTTGGCCATCGCAGCCGTGTCTGCTGGGAGGTCGTTGGGTGTGTCTGAAAATGGGATACACCCCCGCCATTTTAACAGGGAGAATGAGAATAATCCAATGGATTTTGGGGTACACGATTTCTTCAAACAAACCCAAATGCGATTTAGAATACAATCCATTTTCTGGGGTACCCAATTCTGACGCACGCCTGCCGTGCGGAATCGTCACATACGCAGACAACAGTTCATCAGCAGGAAGAGTGACCAGGCAGTCAACCGTGTGGCACTTGGTGTGATTCATGAGCTTCCCGAACCAGAGCTCCTGGTCACAGCAGTCACATTCCCCTGCAGCAAAGAGGCAACTGTATAATGAATAACCTCGGCTCGGCTTATCCCTGCAAACAAGCCAATTCTTCATTGGATATCCATGGTTTCAATTGGACACAAAGGCACAAAACAAGCCAAACTGGGAGTTCAAGGGACCAAATATGTGGTTCCAATTTCCAATAGATGAATGTAATCAGTTTTAAACCCTGAATATGAAATATTCCTCCATCAAATCAAAACCGCCCAAAAAGGAAGAGCTTACCTGAAAATTAACCCCTCAACAATTGGTTGACTCCCCACACTCCTTGTGCTGCATGGTCTGTGCTGACCACCCGGCAAATCCGCCCGACTCCATCAGCGCTCCACGGTAGAGACCATCGGACAAAGGCATGGCCAGATGGCAGGAGACGCTGCCAGCACCCGCAGACTGACCAAAGAGCATCACCTGATTCTCGGGGTGAAAGAGTTGGACACTGTCCCATGTTTGGATGGGATTGATTGGCAATGTAGCAATTCCAATACAATCAGTTTAAACGTCCCACAAGCATTTTTACATATATATATATACATACTTTTGTGACAACGATTGGTTCATGGGTATTCCGATCATCGATTCTGTATAATCGATTATCCTCATTAAACCAGGTAGAGTATATCATTCCAATCTGTCTACCTTGGCTTGCAAAAAAAACAAGGTTGAAGTTGCATGATATTAGCTTGATATGCAAATTAGTAATCTTTTGCCAGAACACCCTGCCATTCATTGCTTTCCAGAAAATTACAGAAATGGATTACATATATATATATATACATGATCAGGTACCCCAGAAAAGCAGCCAGTTTCCTCACTCAAAAACCATCAAAAACCATCAAAACTGGTGATTGAAAATGCATCCCACATAGTAATTGGATTAATATCAACATAGAACCCACTTAGAACTGGATGAGAAGAGATATGCATTGATAACTGGCTAATTAGTGATGTTTACTACCCACTTTCCATGTATATATATATATATATGTATATCTATCTATCCATCTAACTACATATAAATATTAAACACATATATTACATATATGATCATTGATATGCATATAAAAATACTGCAACCTGCAGCCCGACCTTCTCGGGATCCCCTCCAAAAGCTGCAATGTTCTCTTGAACCCAGCGAAGGGCCATACGTTGATCCTGCAAACCATAATTCCCGGTCGAGCGCGATGCATCACGAGCTCGCAACTGGTCACTGCCTGTTAGCGGAAAAGGTAAGCCTTTGACCATGTTTCACCGTGTTTAACCAATGGGGTTCCAGAAGAAACCCCACAAACCAGCCCAAACGGTAAGGATGTTGAAGGGACCCAAATCACCCAAATACTTTGGTCAACTCATTTCCAAACAAGTTCGAAGCCTAGGAAGCCGAAGACGTTCAGCCGATAATTCAGAGTCACCACTAAAGCGTAGCTCTGTTGAGACCTCCAAAAGTTCACCAAGTTCGTGGCATTGTAGTCATTGCTGGATCCCGTTTCAAAGCTACCACCATGGATCCACACCAAGCAAGGCAGAGACGTGTTTGCTCGGGCTTCTGAAGGCGCATAGACATTTAAATAGAGGCAATCCTCACTGCCTCCCTTGATTAACACGTCTTTGGACTTGATGGACAAACAGTGGCTGCCATATCGAGAAGCATCATGAACGCCCTGCCAGCGCTGGATGGGTTTGGGCTGGCGCCAGCGGAGGGCGCCCACGGGAGCTTCTGCATATGGGATCCCGCGGAAGACATGAACGTCGCCCTCACTGATGCCCCGAATGCGTCCCACAGGTGCTGCGACTTCTGGAAAGCGAGATGCACCCAGACAGATTGATTCCAGGAACAGGAGCGTTGTTAAGACCATCGGAGGAGCGTTTGCTTTCCCCAAAAACAGAATCTTTTCTTGATTCACCGCGGCTGCAGAAAATACCAACAAAAATGGGACATTTATCAATTATCAATTACAGCATCTCAATGGATCACCACTGGTTTCCCTGGGCTGCTCCCTCAGGTCAAAATCTCAGCCGCAGCAACTTCCCGTTGAGCCCACCTGAAACTGAAGGGACGCGGTGCCAGACTCGCCCAGATAGCTCGTCAAGCCAGCGTAGGCACCGGAGAAGCGACGGCCCACACCGATGCCATTGGAAATCAGCGTGTAAACCTCACGTTCTCAGGGGAGGTGTATCTGAATACCGTGAGGAATACCACCACTTTATGGCTTTATGGTTATATACTTTTATAAGGAAAGTGATGATCATCTATAGGTTCTTGTTGGTAGCGTATTTGCCAATAGACCCACATCAATCTTATGTGTGTGTATGTGTGCGCATTCCGAACCTCAACATATACAAAACTCTTCATCTTTGAGATGTTCGGCAGGCTTGGGGGATATGACCCATACCCATCTGGCAACCAACTATTTTGAAGAGGCAATCCCTGGACTCAGGAAGCCAACCGCGAACCCAAACCTGGAGTCCACAAACGAAACCAGGACACATAAGGCTGGGCGGTTGGATCCTCAGGATCCAACTCCAAGACATCCTGCATCCACAAACGCGTTGGAGCGTTTCAGAACAAGGTAAGGCCCTTTTCTCAGAAATTGAAAGGCCTCCTCCCAGCGCTTGTTTTTTAGGATTTTTTCCGATGAAAATGGAGGGTTTAGTTTGGATTTGAGCAGGATTCAACATCTTCAGCCAGTGGGAGAAACACATGTGATTTTTGACCCCCCTGCCAGCTTCGCCCGCACCTGGTTCATATAGAAGCGCCGCGAGGGCCACAGGTCGTCGCCCACGGCCATCTGAAGGCTATCGATGTCGTTGAGTTCACCAACATGCAGTTCCAAAAGCTGAAATTTGGAGGTGCCTGCGGCAAAAGACTTGGCTGATGCTATCTGGTTGGTTTGTAGGCCACCTTTCCAGCGGGAAAAGCAACTGGGATGATTCATACCATGGATTGGTTCCATCCTATGAGGTTCCTCCAGATTATCCCTTCAATTCCCAGAACTTTTAATTCAAATCCCTGAAGTCTTTCCCGATTGACAAAAGGTACAAACCCGCATTCATCCTCCACTGCGATAGATGGTTGTTGGTTCGTGCATGTATATCCACCATGTAGGGCCCCATGTAGCAGTTGTCATGACAAAAAGTCAGTGTCTGCCATGATAGTGGAGCAAATGCCAATACAAACATGTGAAATAGATGATATGCACAATGCAAGCAAATGACTTGACACCCGGGTGTGTCCAAAACTTTAAAAGCGCCTCAAAGACTATGACTATATGAAGGTATTCTCATACTCAACTAAAACATGTTCAATTTTGCCCTCCAAAAAAGGTCCCCACAATCAAAATGTGCGAACGTGGTCTACAGCAGTCGCCACAGCCAGTTGTGGTTGTGTCCAAACTTGGAACATCAATCTAGCATGGTTTATACAAGTTTGTCATCATATTCCCCATGAAACATTTTGGAATTTGCCATGGAGTATTTCCCATTCGGAGGTTTCCTAAAATGTGGTACCCCCAGATGGATTTTCCATTATAAACCCTCCAGCTATTGGGGTATCCCGGTTTATGGAAAGCTCCATTCTTTTTTGAGATGCTGCCATGATGGGGGTCCCCTGGTCTCCGTCTACCTTGGCAGTCGAACTGCCCACCGCAGTTACAGAGTTTCAGGGAAGGGGTCTCATTCAGCAGCGAGTGGCCTGCACAAAACCATATCGGATTGCAACAAATCATGGGAATCTTACGGAATGTAAGGGATATCAGCTGCAAAAATGGGGATGGAATGCTGCTGTGAATACATGTGCTGGGATAGAATAGGATCTACCCAACAGCAGTTGGTTGGGGCATGGGTCAGAGTTGAAGGTCAAAAGAAGTAATTGATCGTTTGTAAGTATAAACCATCCCAAGTTTCAGTGGATCAATGTTTGTGAGTCACACCCAGATTTTTGTGAGTTGCGCGAAATGTGTCTAAAAGGAACATGTGAGAAGTGTTCAAAAACCAGTTTCGTCCCTTTATACTGGTTGGTTGATAAGGATTCCCCTGATGTATTGTCATATTCCGCAATATGAATATAAATATATATACACATACACATACACATATGCATGTATACATGTATATGCGTATATATGTATATATGTATGTAAATATGTACATATGTATATTTGTAGATATGTAGATATGTATATATATATATATATATGTAGGTATATATGTACATACGTACGTGCGTGCGTGCGTGCGTGCGTGCGTCGTCCGTATGCATGCATGCATGCATGTATATATGTTTGTATATTTGTATATATGTATATTTGTGTGTGTATGTGTGTATGTATGTATGTATGTATGTATGAATGAATGCATGTATGCATGCATGCATGCATGCAAGTATGTATGTACATTTGTATGCATGCATGTATGTGTATATATATATGTACATATACACGTACATGTACATAGACATAGACATATTCATATACATATACATATACATATACATATACATATACATATACATATACATATACATATGCATATGCAAATGCATATACATATACATATTCATAGACATATACATATTCATAAACATATACATTCACATATATTCACATTCTGGTCAGTAGAATCCAAAACGGGTTTTGAACATTGCTCATGTGGATGTCCAAATGTTTTCAACATTCACCAGAAAGTAGAAATGCCACAGGCCACAGGCTCTGGAAAATCAGCCTGACGCGCACAGATTCCCAGTCTTCACCCATTCGTCACCGGTCTCTTGCAGGTAGCGCTGGGCCGGTCGCGCCCAGGCGGGCCCGGTGGGCACCAGCAAACACAACCATGGCACGGATTTGTACATTACCCATCTGTCAAAGTCCAACTATGATGGCAAAGCACCCAACAGCTTGGGATGCTGGTCTTTGTTGCCACAAATTTCGACATGGTTTGAGACCGAATTCCTTTCAACCTTGGCCCCTGCACTCAACGTTTATCACCTTCCGGAATCCATTTCGTGTTGTATGTGGATTTGTGTTTTTTCCTTTGCATTTTCGGCTGAATTTTTCATTGAGCAACACCGCCAGCGTGACATTGCCATACCACAAAGGTCCGAGTCGTGATTTGGCAATAATAGATCCTTGTTTGCAGTTCCGGTACCAACGTGGCACACCACTTTGACATTCAAATGCACGAAACACCCTGAAACACCCAGTCAACATCGTGCAACATCATCTCCAACGCAGTTTATTCGTACCACCAAGAGCAAGACGGACCAACAGACACATTCAAATATTGAACAATGCCAATCAAACACATGGTTGTTATTTTCATTTTTGGGCACATGTTGTGACAAAATGTTTCGATGGATTGCCATCCAGTATTTCATCAACCATCAACAAATTGGTGGGTCATTTCGTTGGTGCGCGTCATCTTTGCCCAGGAAATGTTTCGCCCAGGCCAGGAGTGGTTGAAAGAAGGGAAACTAAAATAAATGCAAATGCAAACATATTTGCCCAGCCAATACCATGTGGCTAACAATGTATATCCAAGATTTTTTGCAAACAATTTTGATGACATTGTGCGCAATGAAAAACACATTTCACCAACCTCATTTCCAGACGTGGCTGCGCCTTTTGCAGGGAATAATTTTTGTTGGTCCAAAACCGGTTGCAATTTTTTTGTCACACGTTTCACTTGTTTGCAATGGCTGTGGGTGAGCCATGTATGAACAAAAAACATGAACATGACATAACATACAAATTACATAGTACATAGTACACAGTTCACAGTACATAGTACATAGTACATGGTACATAGTACATAGTGCATGGTGCATGGAGCATACTACATAGTCATAAACTAAGTGACGTTCACCAACTTGCAGGGGAGAATCATGCGCAGGTAATTCCCACCAGAATTTTAGGACACAGCTGGGTCAGTCTCCTCCTCACCCAACTGTTTTTCAAAGCAATTGATTTTGTTTCCCCGTTGGTTGTTTTTTCCAAATCTTTGTCGATCAGTTTTCAGTTTCAAAGTCGATCATTTTCTTTGAATCTGTCTATTTTCACTTGACCAAATAAAAGCGCCTGAGGATCACACTTCTCGATCTGTGCGTTTGCACGTGAGATGGCAACGCAACTGACAACTGTGTATACGCTCTTGGTAGCTGGACGTACTGCAGGGTAAATTACTTGCACCGCGCCTTGGCACCATTCTCTCCGATGAGTGCCAACTACAAAAAATCTGTGTGAAAAGCACCAATGGATAACTGTTGCATGGGACGTTCGTTGACGTGCCACGACTTGCGTTGTCTTTCCAGGACAAATCCATTGATTGCCACATGTGATGCCTATAAGAAACCTAATAGCCTCTCACTTTCATGCCAACTGAGATCACGTTAGCTCAGACTAAGGCATTTGCAAAGATCCACCTCCGGCGTTGCCAAGAGGAGATCGTCAGTCTTTTCAGCCCAGTACCAGCGCTGCTGTCTGACATTGGACAAGATTTGACGTTTGGAATTCAACTTGCATCGCTGTCGGTTTTTGTCTCACCACCTCCATTGTCTCACCACCTCCATAGTTCAGCAACACCCAAAGCTCAGGATCTGAAATTTCTTCCTGTCCAGAGGATAGGTTTCGTCTTCGAACTTCTTCCTTGGTTTCAAGTCGCGATTCATCGTCTGAGATCTCTTCTGCTCTTGTTTCATTCTCAGCTCTCTAGTTTACTCAGCTCTTCTGTCAATTCCACGCAACAAAGCATTGCGTGCCATATCAACGTTTGTGCTGAAACTGCTGGATGAAGTTCCACCTGATTGCAAAGATGCTATGAAGTTGACTTGCACGGCTGGCTTGTCGAAGAGATGTTGGTGCATTGATAGCTGCAAAGTTTGGAGAACTCTCGTCCTCGCTGATGTCACTCATATTTGCAAGTGTCTGTGTTGCTGCTCTTCTCAAGCTGTCATTGCCAAAAACCAAACCAGAACGAAGTCCATGCAAAAAGGGTGACTCTCTCACCATACAACACACGTCGTCTCCTTGTTGCAGCACCATTGTATCGCCGCTCACAACGCTCAATCAGCCACGCAATGTAACCTTCAGGAGTTGGTTCAATCTGTGGAGGTTGGCCCACAGTTGCTGCAGTCGTAGCTGTAGCAGTGTAGCAGCCTCATGACTTGACTGGCTGTATCAGCCACATGCCCTGATGAATCTGGTTCAGCATCAGGTTCCAACTGATCTGCGCGCAAAAAATGTCGCCCGCTGATCCAGCTGCAAAACAAGAAAGTTGCAAGCCCAAGAAAACCTGTTGCAAACATCACCCAAGCAGAGTTTTCATGTTGGCTGTCACGTTGCTCTGAGTCCTGACAACCTTGCATCTGGGAGAGGCCCAAGGCGCTTAGAACTGCCACCACATTGTGTTGACGGTGGCTGAAGATTCTGCCAGGGTCGTCACTTCCTTCCAAACATCCAAGGTGCATGTTGTAAAGACCTAGGATAGCCATCAAAGACCTAAGGCGGGCAGCAGGCATTCTTCTCGTTCCAACATCAGCTGGATTCAAGGAACCAGCCACTGCAGAGAGGTGCACCATGCCACTTTGAACCAGCGCTTGGAGCCACAAAATCCGGCAAGAAAGATGGCTTATCCTCAGCCGTTACAAAGCGCACGCAAACCCACATAGCATGTGAACAAATAAAAGTTCGACCCTTCGCTGTCGAACTCGCCGGAAAACATCGGATATATCGCCGTCTCTTCGCCAAGCAAAATGAAAAATCACGCCAAAAGAACGCCGACAAGAAACTCCAAAAAAAATCAAATTCGACACGGCTTTCAGCAGCAGGTCTTGTTTCAGATGCATTGGGGAAAAGCTCAAAGTCCTGGGCTCGTGATTCCCAGCACACCCGAGGCTATCCCCACATCCTCCAAGTGCGATGGGAGGCGAACTCTGATCCTTCGGCCTGTCTTCAAGAAAGCCAAGTCAAATTGCATTCTGGACGGGGGGTCGGCCGGATTGCTGGAAGTTGGTACACTTCCAAACCATGGATGCAACTGCTCTTCTGCCTCTAAAGAAGTGAATTGCTGGAGTAGAGTTTTGGCAGTGCCTTGCACAAATGCGCTGCGAGCTGCTTCATTGTCTAAGTGGAAAACCGTCACAGAACCTTTCAAAAATTTCTGCCACACTTTCGCTGCGACCAATCGTGGTAAAAAATTCCAGTTCATGAGTGGGGTGGTCAGACTCCAGCAGTAAATGGTCTACAATTCCATCATTCATGTTTTCTCCAAAGAATTCGACTACAGATCCTTTCGGAGACACAAGCTCTGCTCCTATGGCTGCTGGTGGCGAAGTGGAGGGTTCAAAAGAACCATCTGTGAAAATTATCCAAGTAGAGTTTATGTCTTTGTGCACTTTCACTGGCGTGGAAGAAATGATGCAATCTCTCAAAGTGGACAAGGTGTGCGTCAGTTTGTCACACAACAAAATCTTCTTGGAGGCTGCATGTGCAAAGTTGGAGGGAATTCTGATCAGCAGGTTCATACGCCGTCCAAAGCAAAAAGAATTAAACCAAATCAAACGTCCATGGACTCTTTCCAGTTCCTTGGTGTTGCACATTTCATTTGAAAGTAAAGAGTTCCAAGGTCTCAACAAGTTCAGCTCGTCGCTTCTCCGTGTGCTCCAGGCTGAGAAATTGTTGTTTCAAGTTCTCAAAGGAGAAAAGGAGGCCCAGTGACTTGAACGTCACCGAGAAGGGCGGAGCTTTGTCTCCTGAATCTGCAAACCAAACTACCAGCAAACGGAACAGTGCCCCTTTGCAAAACGTCAAGTTTTGGGCCTTTGTCTGGTCACCCAACCGCAGTAAAGTCATCAAAGAAGGCAATCCACACAGTGCTTAGACCCACAGTTTCGATGTAAGAAAGGGAGCTCGAGATTCGTGAAAAGGCACTGACGCTTCCAACAGCGCCAAAAGTCAAAACACCCACATTGAAAAACTCATGCGTAGCTCCAGGTTTTTTGACCGCAATCCACAGCAAAGAATGGTGATAGCGATCAACGCCAAATTGGCGATACGCATGCTTCAAGTCAAAGGTGCGGCCCATCAGCTGCGGCAGCTGCCCACCAGGGCTGTTGTCGGGATGTATGAACACTCATCGACTGATTGTACTCGGAGCTTCTCCTTCAGCCCATACGCCCCGTTGACTCCGTTGATGGAAAAGTCGTCGATTAGACGCACCGTGTTGGCTTGTTGCAAAGGAAACCTTTTGGCGATGCGTTCAGGTTTGCCATGACTGGCTGGTGACAACCAGCCTGCATCAACTTCTTTGATGGTTTCGTCCTAAACTAAACTGATCATGCTCCAAGCTTGCTGATGCCGCTAAGGACCCCGTCACTGCTGCATTCAAACCTGGTGACAGCTTGATGAAGTGCTCAAGGGGGTTGTCAGGTCTGCGCACCTACAGCTCAAAAACCCTGTAATTGTAGGTGCCCACCCTGTCAAGCTGAAACCTTTATTCTACACTCCACAAACACGCGCGTCGTTTCGAAAAATAGATCGCATTCGTAAATTCGCCCAAAACGAAATGAAAAACAAGACAGCAAAAACACTCACACAGGTCAGCACGCATTCCTGTTTTCATGGGGGAAAGTTTCAGCACCTTCCGAGCTCCAGGGCTCAAGGGTGTGGCTCTGTGTTAGAACCAAGATTTTTTCCGTGGGTGGGGTTCTTGGTAAAGAAACAAAAAGGGAGGGAAAGACGGAAAAAAAATCTTAGAGGGTAGTCCCTCCCACCCACCACTTGAGTCAGAAAAGGTTTGGATAAAACGAATGATCATCAAGTTCGAAACAAACAAACGCGCAGCAAAAACAAGTTGGTTTGTTTTGGTCAAATTTTAAAACAAACCAAAGGCACATTGTTTTTGCAAAATTGTTGCGTGTGCAAATAAGGTAAAGTTTCTCAGAGAGAAACTAATCATTTATTCTACACTCCACAAACACGCGCGTCGTTTCGAAAAATAGATCGCATTCGTAAATTCGCCAAAAACGAAATGAAAAACAAGATGGTAAAAACATTCACACACCGGTCAGCACGCATTCCTGTTTTCACGGGGGAAAGTTTCAGCACCTTCCGAGCTCCAGGGCTCAAGGGCGTGGCTCTGTGTTAGAACCAAGATTTTTTCCGTGGGTGGGGTTCTTGGTAAAGAAACAAAAAGGGAGGGAAAGACGGAAAAAATTTCCATCAGAGGGTAATCCCTTCCACCTACCACTTGAGCCAGAAAAGGTTTGGATAAACGAATGATCATCAAGTTCGAAACAAACAAACGCGCAGCAAAAACAAGTTTTGAACTACGCCCACGGCAAGTGCTGTCATGGATGCCTCTGATTTTTTTGTCGGATTCTAAATCTCTTCAGGAAACTTGTTCTCCGTCATCAACGAACCCAAATTCTCTTTGAATTCCAGATGAAAATTCCAACACACTGTCGGTCCTGCTCTCCGCAATTTGAACATTGCTGCTGTCACAGTTACGAGGCACTAAGGGCGATACGTTTGCGAAGGTGATCACTCAGTCTCAGCAAGTCGACATGAAATTGATAGCAGAGAAAGACTTGATGCATCATCAGTGAACATCGCGGCTGTATGGTTGCTTTCGAACTACAACCACCTGATTAGGAAAGCGCCGAGCTGTTTGCACACGCAACAATTTTGCAAGGTGCCTTTCGTTTGCTTTAAAATTTGATCAAAATAAACCATCTGGACCTGACAAGCCTTAACTCTGATCATGGCATGACGAGTTTTCGATTGCGAAAGAGCGTTGACGAGTTTTCGATTGCGAAAGAGCGTGAAAGGAGGTGTCGAAAGATGAGCCCTTCTAGGCCAAGAAGTGTTTCAAGACGCCATGGTAACCAGCTTTTTCCACATTCACCTCTTCTGAAGTGGTGTCAAACCGTTTGAGATGATTGAGCTGCAGTGGAATGATATGTTGGTACACCCCTTTTGCACTTGGACTTGCAGCTGTCCATCAATAGAATTGCGCGAACATCCACCATCCCTTTGAAAAAAGAGCTGCTGACTTTTCATTGCGTCAGCCGTTCAGATGTGCAGGCATTTTCATGGTGTGATATGTCCACTTGCAATTTTTATTTTAGTGATGTTTCGATTTTTTTGTCGCAAATTTCGAAGCGTGTTTGCAGCGAATGGATGAAATCGTGAGACCTTCACCTGACGAAAACAAGATGTAGTGTAGGCGGGGCTTGCCCAGTGTGTCCATTGTTTTTTGGCCAGCAGGGGGGGTCTGGCTGGTTGGATGGCGTTGGGTGAAAGTTTGAATTTTTTTTTGCTCGAAAATAGCGCACTCTGGCACAAGGCCTGTGTTACTAGTAATGAATGAAACAAAAGTAATGGTAAACTAACAATAAAATATGGGTGAAAGTTCGTATTTTAAGGCAGTAGGTGCCACCCAGCCACCTGGCTGTGAGGCAAATTCCAATTGCCATACAATCATTGCGTCTGACGGATCCAAACCATGTCTTCCCGAGCCTCCAGGCTGTTACACCCGGTCATTGCTGACAAACCCGATTTTGCAAGATCGCTTCTCTACTCTACATGGAGCGAAAGCGAACCTAAATTTTGCAACACTCTTTTCTAGGAACAGCTTCCTAAACAAGGTTTCCACGAACAGGTTTCTGAGAACAGGTCCTTATGGACAGGTTATAAGACAAGTGTCTCTGAACAGGCTGCTGAGAATATCTTCCCAGAATTCTAAGAATGGTTCCTACGAATAATGTGCTGGGAGGTTCCCAAGCAGGATTGATTACCAGAGCGGACTTCTGGGCAGTTCCTTTCCAATTCTTACGAATGCGTTTTTCTCAGCGCAAAGGGTGAAATCACAGTTATATGATTCAAGCTACCTGACAAAATGATTCGAGACAATCTATGGGCTGCAGTATTCGTTCTCGACCTTGCTCGTCGGTACATCTTTCCACTCCCCCGCATCGTCACTGTTGACAATGACAACCCGCCCATCTGTATGATATGCGGACAATCATTTTTCAAGAGAAATTCAAATGACAAGGAATTGAAATGGCAACTGACCGAGTGGAAATCAAGGTTACGAAGTCACGCAGACGAAACTGCACACTCTTTATTTTGTGAACACTCGTACCTGCAGCAGAACCGGCTGGCTGAATCTTGCTTGGCACCAGCGCAACTGAAGTACTGGCAGCAGGCTCCGCTGCTTTTTGCGCAACGTTTGCGCATGGCCAGGCAAGGTTGATACAATTTCTCTTTTTGTTGGACTCTTGTTTTTCGAAACAAATGATCATGCTTCAACATGCGGCTTCATTTGGATTCTGAAACTCTTCCTTTCCTCGTGGCTGTCCCTATCATCGTTTTCTCTTCCTGCTCCCCCTTCCTTGCTGCCTACCCTTCTCTATTTTGCCTGTGAGGTTTTTAATTGTGTAGGGGGGTAGAATGGGACACTGCTCTCCGAGTAGGACTGTACCAAAGTGCACGCACGCCCCTATTGACTTGCCGCGACGCTGCCAGAGTTTTCTTTTGAGGTGTGTTCGGACTACCGGTGCTGAAAAGTCAAACCTATGAAAAAACGCAAGAGCGGCGTTCAGCTCTTTTTCACAGCTCAGACTTCAGCCAAACCACAAAAGGTTTGACATCATCTTATCTTCTCTTCCTTTAGAAGAGATGCAGAGTAAAACGCAGTGACTCTTCAAACGTTCTTAAAAGTCTCAAACTCCTTCAAACAAGTTCTCAAGCTTCAAGTAAACAAGCTTCAGCTCAAACTCACAAAGCACCTACAAAACGCCTACAAAATCACCTACCAGCATCAAGTTCATAAGACATGGGTCAAACAGATCAGAAACACCACAAAAACACAAAAACAAACGAAAATCCATTTCCAACTCGGGAACATCTGCCGTCACTTTGTGTGGCAGGCGTGGCACTTGCGGCACTGGACTGGCTCTGGTGGCGGCTTTGGTCGCCGCTGGGGCGCGTGTGGCGCCGCGCCTCTTTTGCGTGGCAGGCGTGGCACTGACATCTTGTGTGCCAGGCGTGGCACTCGGTAACATCTGCCGTCACTTTGTGTGGCAGGCGTGGCATTTTCGGCACTGGACTGGCTCTGGTGGCGGCTTTGGTCGCTGCTGGCGACCCGTGTGGCGCCGCGCCTCCTTTTGCGTGGCAGGCGTGGCACTTGGCGACATCTGCCTTCGTTTTGTGTGGCAGGCGTGGCAGTTCCATTTGGTTCCAAATTGTTTTGAATTGGTTCCTACGTGGTTCCCACCTGGTTTCTACAGTTCGATTGTTCACAGATCGGTTCCTACAAACTTACAATGGTTCCTAAACTGTTCGCACGCACATGCAATGTTCCAAGATAGTTTGCAAGATGTTCCAGTAGGTTCAAGGTGGTGCAGTACACTGTACATCCTCTCATCAGACTTTTACAAACTTACGATCAGTTTCAGTTCTTTGTCTTCTGTTTGACAAAACAACAAAATCTTCGCGAGTTGAATCTCGAAACTATTGGCTCCCAAACGGCGTTGTTTGTCTCTGGAAGCACTAGTGTTTTTATTTTTTCAAGCCATCTGGTCAAACACTAATAATATATTTTGAAACCGGATGAACTCCAGAACATTTCAGAAGAAGACACAAGACGGGAAACATCGGTTTTACCACAGTTTTGTGCAAGTTTTGACATCCTTGGTTGGGGCATGTGTGTCCGGCTCGGAAATCGCCGGTGGTTTGTCTTCACAATCAATTCTTTCGTCAAGCTTGGGTGCCGCAGCGCTCAATGTTTTTTTGATCTCTTGGCGCCTTGTTTGTTTGAAGCTTCCTCCCTCGTCCCCCATAGACTCCTTAACGCGGCAGCTTTGCGGGTTGGATTTTGTGTGTTGCCGCGGAGTTCAATGCCATCCGGTTAAATACTAATCGTGTATATTGAAAACCGGATGAACCCTTAATTCACATTAAGGGAAAGGTTGCCAATTCATGACTCCAGAACATTTCAGAATAAGGCCCAAGACGGGAAACATCGGTTTTACCACAGTTTTGTGCAAGTTTTGACATCCTTGGTTGCGGAGTTTTGCGGGAGTCGGACGGAGTCGGCGCACCTTCTGAAAGCTTATTTACAATGGGGGAAGAGTTCCAGCTTTGTGTCTTTAGACGATTCCACAAGAAAGTTCAGAATGCAAAAGATGATGTCTGTCATTATATCATTCTTTCGATTTGTTCGATGCTCATTTCTGGAGTTGGAAAGGTATGTAGATTTTGGACCTCCAAAAGGTGGTCCTCCCCAGTATGCTGAGCTAAGCCGTGGATCCTGTCCACCTCTCAATCCAGACGTCGAAATGGCTGTTGTCTCGTCATGACACGCACTGAAACTTTCAAGACAAGAAAAGCTTTGGAGGTGGAGTTCATGCAATCAGTCAACCACCCAAAGAATCTCACAACGCAATTGGTCGACGTTAGGACATCTGACAGTGAAAAACTCTCCGCGCTGCAAGGAAATTCCACGATTGGTGCATGATATAGAAAAACCAAAGTTCTGAGTGCAGCATCGAAATTAAAATAACGCAGGGGCAGTTGGACTGAATATGGTCTTGGCATAACGATCTAGACCTGAATGTGCACCTGCCTCTTCAATCTCTGTAAAGACATCATCAGGAGCATTGTCACGTTGCATCAGGTCATCAACGAAACTGAAATCCAAATTGTCCGCCCCAAACCAGTTGTCTTGTGAATCATTCAAGTTTCCAGTTGCAGCATCATCCACGGAACCAAGAGCAAGGAAGCAAATCAACGCCTCCTATGAAATACGGAAAAGACTTCAATCAGAGGGTAGTCCCTGCCACCCACTACTTCAGTCAGAAAAGATTTGGATAAAACGAATGATCATCAAGTTCGAAACAAACAAACGCGCAGCAAAAACAAATTGGTTTGTTTTGGTCAAATTTTACAACAAACCAGAGGCACATTGTTATTGCAAAATTGTTGCTTGTGCAAATAAGGTAAAGTTTCTCAGAGAGAAACTACTAATCACTTGATAGCATCATCTATGACACTGGCGTCAGGGTATTCCAAGTCAACCAATATTTCGTTCCAAAGTAAAAGTTTCTTGTCCTTCAAAACTCTCTGCAAGTGCGGCGGCATGCTAGCATGTAGTTGAGCTTCCTGTTTCTTCAGCTCCAACGAGCGCTTCAGCCATCTCGAAAAGAATTTGGCACGTTGTCGAAACCTCTCATGCATGGGTTTGTTCAACAAAGCATCAATGGCAACTCGCGCCTTCTCTGGGACCCTGGCTATCAGGTTCCTGGGGTGGCCTTTTGAGACTGCCTCTTCAATGAACTGCTTTGGAGTTCTGGGCATACCGATGTGCACAACTTCACATGGTGTACCTTCCAGCCATTCCGTGTCAACAGAGCAGTCTTTGAATTTGGAGTTGACATTGTCCCGAGAAAACCCCCCATACACTTTTCGAGAACCAGTCTTTTGGCAAGATCTCTTGATGAGATCTCTATAGAAGCTTTCTGAACAGCTCTCTTGGACAGATCTCTTTAAGAGACCTCTTGGCAAGATCTCCGCAAAAGATCTCTATGCGTCTCTGTACAAGGTCTCCAAAAGAAGTGTCCTGGCAAGATCTCTATAGAAGATCTGTGAAGAGGTCTCTTGGCAAGATCTCTCAATGAGATCTCTGTAGAAGCTGTCTTGGGAAGATCTATGCAAGAGACCTCTTGGCAAGATCTCTGCAATCGAGATTTATGTAATGTCCCAGTACAAGATCTCCAAAAGAGGCAAGACATCTGTACAGGATCTCTATAGGAGGCCTCTTGACACGGTCTCTTTATGAGATCTCTGGAGAAGCTCTCTATAGAAGCTCTCTTGGCAAGATCTATGCAAGGGACCTCTTGGCAAGATCTGGAAGATCTCTTTCAGAGGTCTCTTGGCAAGATCTCTGTACAAGCTCTCTATAAGAGGTCTCTTGGCAAGATCTCTTTATGAGATCTCTGTAGCACCTGTCTATAAGAGATCTCTTGGTAAGATCTCTGTAAGGGACCTCTTGGGAACCTGTCTGCGTAAGCTCCCTATCAGAGGTCTCTTGGCAAGATCTGTTTCAGAGATCTCTGCGCAAGCTCTCTATAAGAGCTCTCTTGGCAAGACCACAACAGATCTCCATGCAAAGTCTCTGCGCAAGATCTCTGCAAGAGGTCTCTTGGCAAGGTCTCTGCACAAGATCTGTGTAAGAGTTTTCTGGACAAGATCTCTATATAAGACCTCTCTGTCGCAAGATCTTTTCACAGAAGCTTTTATGCACAGAAGCTCGCACACACAGAAGTCCTTACACATAGAAGCTTTTACACAAAGAAGTCCTTACACAGAGGAGCTTTTACACACAGAAGCTTCTTACACACAGAAGCTTTTACACAGAGACATTGCAAAATCGCAATTTTACCGCAGCTTTTGAAGTTCGACCTCCGTTTCGTGCGAAAGGGTTGCGGCTGAAGTTGCAAAATCGCAATTTTACACCAGTTTTTGAAGTTCGACCTCCATTTCGTGTGAAAGGGTTGCATTGGTTGCATCTGAAGTTGCAAAATCGCAATTTTACACCAATTTTTGACGTTCGACCTCCATTTCGTGTGAAACGGTTGCAGCTGAAGTTGCAAAATTCGCACCGCACCACAGCAAGAGCGATCTGATGTGCACAAAGTGACGAAAGGGTCACGCGAGCACATGTTATAAGATTTTCACAAAACATTGCGCGCACCACGAAAAACCAACATTGAAACCGTCAAAAACGACGTTTTACTTACGTCTCAGCCACTTCTTTGTCGAGGTCCACGAAGTCCTGCGCCTGCTACGAAAAATGAGGCCGAGGTCATCGAAGTATTGCGCCTGCCACGCGAAATCATCATCATGCCCAAAATCAAAATCGACGACACTTTCGCAAAACGCAACTTTCGACCCTTTAAAAAACGTCGCCCAAGTTCACCAAATACTGCGCCTGCCACGAAAAATGAGTTCCGAAAGCACCTCTCATTTTGAGCCACGCCTGCCAACGTTTTAGCAACGTGCAGAATGTCCCACGCCTGCCACACGGATTGAAAAGTGCCATTTGACCTGCGCCTGCCACATATAACGACGTTTCGACCTCCAAATGTCCCGGATGTCCCACGCCTGCCACACGAAATGGACATAGCTCAAAAAACGAGCGCGGCACGCAGGTAAAACAACACCTTTCGACATGACCACCGTCGCGCCGCAAATCCGTGCGAGCCTGCGCAGTCGAAACGCACATGGACATCTCAGACAGGAACTTTTACACGAGAATTTGCAGGAAATATGCGCGCCTCAATCCGGGCCCCACTCCGGGGCCCCAACTTTGTGCGAGCCTGCGCAGTCGTAACGAAACGATGAAACACCTTATGCGGAAATTTACAGGAAAAATGGCGACCCACCTCGACCCGCCAGGCCTTTACTCTTACCGAAAGAACCCCTCAGTGTGGACACACTGTTTGGGGAAATTGGCCGTTACAAAACTCCCCCCAGATGTACAATTCCCAGCTTTGATCAGTTGGAAAAAATCGGAGACTTGTGCCTGTGACTTGTGCCGGTGTAATACACAAAATGGGCCCCAGTATGCCCCGAAAGTTGGAATTGTTTATGGCCATAATTCATTATACAAATATAGAAATTTGTACAAAATGTGTAATGCTCTTCTTTTCTTCTTCTCCGTGGTTTTCCTGTCGTTGTTTACAGTACTTTCTTTCCTCCTTTTGGTTCCACTTTTTTTTTCTGTATCTGTTCCTTGCCTTCTTCCCCTGTTTGTTTTTCTCGTTGGCCAGGTTGTTAGAGACTCAATATCTGGACTGTCATTGGACGCCAATTGAAAGCGAAGAGTGATAGGATTTTAAAAAGAGATCCCATTGTTTCTTGGCGATTCTGGAGCGGCGACATTCGAATCTTTGGGTATTGTGTAAGCTGGCATGATGATATAGCAATCATCCGTATAAAAGATGTCGTCATAATTGTGTTTCATTTGTTCACTCATGTTCAGTCAAATGTTCGAACAAAAAAACACAGAGAAATGAATGAGAAATGTAGAGTTGAGGGTGTCTAAACCAAGAATCACGGCATGGACATGGACAGAGTCGGACAGATGGTGTTTCTCCGAGGCTCTCCAGTAGGATTCTTAGCAGAATTAGGATGCAGTATGGCCCTGGCAATGCTGCGCGGAACCGGCCGGGCGGATGGACATGAGGCGAGCATAGCCGTGGATCAGCCATTGTATCAAGCGTCGCAACTCTGAGTTATATATCCTTGTGATTCCTTGTGTAACCACATCTTTTCTCATGGCCATATCTTATTGACCTCATGATATCCGATGATATCCTCAATATCCTCATCTTTGATGCACAAGTCGTGCGCTTTCCTGCAGGCGAGTGTGGAACCGCTGCGCTGCTACCAGAACTGGCCTCTTTTGGCTGAGGACTGACTGAAATGTGGCTGCCTGTGTGTGTCCCAAAGTGGTTTTGATGAGTTTGGAATATTTAATGAATATTGTAGAATAGTTTAGATATGTTCAGATGATAGAAATGATACGGAGATTCAACTAGCCCCCCAAAGGTAAGCCCCCAAATACTAAGGCTTTATCAAGACTTATTAACCACCAATAACCACGTGAAAAAAAGGGGACAAATCTTCACCATCGGTGGGGTCGCCACACCTCGGAAATCTGCCATGGCCTCAGGCGATGGAGCCACGGTCATTCCATGTCAAGATTGGAGAATTTATACGAAAATATGACAATATCAAATACAGTTTGTCATCATTAAAATCATCCAATGAATTGGTGGATTCTTGGCAATCAATTCTAGATGTCATTGGTTTCTATGTTAAGCCAGGGTTAAAGTGATCCCCTGGTGGGTTCAGATGGGGCAAAAAATCGATCTGAAGACTTGCTGGAGTGCAATCCCCTGATTTATTGGAGTTTGTAAAGTCCAGTGTTGACATTTCGAAACCATCCAATGTCTGTGGCAGATGATTTTGAGCCACAGCCACTGAATTAAAAAGACTGGTGGCATCGACTGTAACCAGAAACGCTGAATTTTTGCGTGCGCTACTCAGCCAAAGTAGCGAAAAATACCGTCGTTTGTCTTGAAATGACTGGCGTTATTCTCATCCTCCGTGTTGGCTGTTTTTGGACATGGAGAAATCGATGATATATTTTGATTCTTGTGTGCTGATTTGCGACCGTGTCTTGTTTGCCTGACCTCTGTTGATGTTTGCCCATGGTTCACCAGCCTGGTTCCCCATTCTTGATGTCCTATGGTTGGTTCATCCTTGCTCCATTTCCTCTTGGGTAGCCAGACTTGGCAGCATGCGAGCTTTCATGAATGGATGTAATCGCGGCTCTTGAAGTGTGGATGGAAAGGGAAGAGAGAAATCGTTTGTTTGTAGCTTGACAAGTTGACTTTGCCAGTATAAACGTATAAACCATTGAATGTGCCAACATGCCCAACTTTGACCCGTTTTAGAGCAAAGTGTGGCCGTGCGCAGTCGTTGATCCGAGCAGGACAGCAAAAACCGAGAGAAGGCAAATGCCAAAAAGCCGAAAGGGAAGAAGAAGGAAAAAAAAAGAGGACGGCTGTATTGGGGTTCGTTGCGCAGTTTGTGTTTATTTATCACTTCACTTACCGCGTTTCATCAGAGGCCATCTGATTCGTGCGCAGGAGGGCTTGGACAACTCGAACTTGGCAGCATGTTCTTCATCAGTTTGCACTGTCAACATGTGAAGACTCGACCCGTTTTGAGCAGATAGATAGGATCTGCGTGAATCTTTCTTCATCCATTTGTAGTTTTAGGGTTTGTGTTGGGGTGTATCATAATACTTCTAGTTGGTTTTCCTGCGTGGGCCCAGTTACCGGTGGATTTGGATTGACAACATCTTTTGATTTGTGGCGATTTGTTGGCACCAAAACTGTGGTGAGGAAGGAACTCGGCCGTGAACTTGTTAACTTGTTCCCGGTCTCCTCGATATTGCCCACAAGGAGACCACGGTTTACCGGTTTGGCCAAGAAACCGAAGAAAGCTGAGAAGGCCAGGCTATGACCGGAACGTCATAAGAAACATGCACAATCAATGCTGGTTTTTTGGCTTTCAAAGCCGTGGTCAGTTGATTATGATATGGGGTTGTACCATGTTGTTGTAATGTGATGATTGCTGCAATTCATGACATGGTGGTAATCATACCATATCATCCCCAGTGGAGCAATGTCAACTCAGACTTTTTCTTTGGTGCTGCTGGTGCTCAACAGGGCGGTGGTTTCAGTGGGTGGAAACCAAGACGCATCAAGACCCAGTCAAACATGTTGCTTTGCAGAATCTCGAGAACAAACAGCACGAGGTGCATTTGTCATGCTGCATTCTTGCCGTCTCTTTTCAGCACACATGGCAGAACCATGAGGGTTTCCCGGGTCTCCCGGTTTGGCATGGGAGACCAACTTAAATTGTTAAGAACTCTTAGGATTTCCGACCAAGTGCATTTAGCACAGAGCCTAAGCGCAATGCCATGGCATCGCGACTTGAGTAAAGAACTCTTGGTGCGAGTGCTGGACTTTTCATCAGATTCCTCAGTGCTAGAACTAGCAGCAGCCTCTCGTGCAGTGAAGACCGACGCGGAAGAATGCAGACCACTTAGTAGTGAAGGCTCCTGGCGACATCCAGCAGGTACTTGGAACACCTCTGGACTCTGGAGATTTCTTGGTTTGGGAGACCTCAAGAATATTCCATCTGTGACCCTTTGCTGCGAAGTGGAGTTCCAGAATGTGGCAGAGGCCTTTGCTTTTCTGAAAGCTGCCAAGAACCTTGCGGCTGACACCATTGATGACCACGTGAGCTTCAACCAGTTTTTGTTCTCGGCCGCTGATGTCAATGAGCTTTTCTGTGGAGATGGAGACGATCCTCATTGGTGCGAAGCAGACCAGAAAGCAGCTATCAAAATGAAAGGATGTCAGATCCAATGCGCACTTGTGGCAACCAGAACATGTGCAGACGAAAATGCACCGCGGACATTATTCTTGGATGTTGATCGTACCCGCAGGAAGAATCCACGAGTGATTTGCAACAGCCTTCTCGCCACAGATCTCAGGTTACAATCACGTCATGGAAACATCGAAGTTTATGGTGACCTCACAAGAGAGTCTCCTTTGACCAAATTAATGCATGCAAAGATGCCGTTGCCGATGTTTTTGGGTCTAGGGTAGTTACTTGTTGTCGAGATTCGGACGGCAGAGCGTCTTCGGGCTTAGGCTGGCTGCAGGCCTGAAGGCCAGTATTTGAGGGCAAAAGTTGGGCATTTCTGCACGCCGGGAGTCAGGGTGGTGCTTGAAGGTTGAAGTCTTCGTTGCAACGTGCTGAAAAGGTATCTAAAGAAGTGATGTGTGTAATTGGGGCGTGTTCCAACTCGAAAAATGCACCTTGAGTCATTATTCGACAAGTCGCATTTAAGGCTTTTTTGTGTCTGTGATGTGTGGGCTGTAGGTTTACCGCACAGTAAATTGAGTTCTTTGTTGAGATGGTCGGAAACCAGGAACCTTGCTGGTTTTCTTGGGATTTCGCCTCTGGTAATCAAACCTCGCAATGCACGTTTCCATATTTATTGAATTTATATATTGATGATTTTCCTTTTTTTGACGCTTTTATTTAGTTGTGGGATTTCTGATCTGGCCATGAGGACACAACACGGGTAGCTCAAAGCTCTTCCAGGACCCACGACCCGTTGGTTTTCCAGGCGGTGGCTGCGTTTCAGCTCTGCTGATGATTCAGGGGTAAAAAGAACCACACCCTTTATATTTTGGGGATTATCATTGCAATCATCATCCATGAGCTGGGAATTATCATGAGCTGGTAATCCCGTTCTTAACCAACCACTATTTAAGTCACTATAATTTGAATGAATGGCGACAGAGGGTTTTTTGAAGACTGCTCAGCTCTCTCAAGACATTTGGAAAGGAAATGGTAGAGGAAACATGAGGTTCCCTATGATGCACATCATTGATTCATTGATTGTCATAGTGGTTGTAGTTGTAATCATCATAGGTGCTGCAATTTCACTAAGGATCCATTCCCAGAGTCTGAAGAGTTGATGGGCAACAGTGCCGACCTCTTGCCAACTACCGAACTGGTAGAACATCTCCAACCTGGAATGGGCCTGTAGGGCTAACATCCCCAAGGACTCGGGAAAAAAACTGAGTTTTCCCACTTCTTGTGATTTTCTGCGTGGCAGAATGCAGCGATTTGTGTATCAAATCAGTCCCAGAACCCGCTGGCACCTTGGTGCCGCTGGTTTTCTGCCAGGGCTTTGGCTCCAGTGCTTGCGAAAGACAGGCCAACCGCAACCTGGATGGGTGTGGGTCCAAAAAGCCGAGCATGGTACCCCTTACAATAAATGCTACCCATTTCTAGTAGAATTGGGATGGTTGATTGTTTCGGGGTTACCCATTGAGACCAAATTTGCGGGGGGTCACAACTGGGCTTTTGTCAAGTACCAGTGACATTTGAGGCTATTGGTACGGGTCAAAATCATTGGGGTACTAATGCACCCCATCAGCTATCAAACCATGCGTGTTGGAGCTTAGTTGTGACCCGAATTGTCGGTGCGTGTTTTCTTATGGATTTTTGACTCGGACCTTTTGGCCACAGGTCCACGTTATTTTTTTGATGTAGTTGGGTCGCGAACATCCCGTCGTCACATTGCCATGGCGCTCTTGTGCAACATCCTGGCATTCTTGTTGGCTTCTCAAGCAGCGGGAACATGCTTACCCGACGGTGTCGCGCCAGAGCGCCGGAAGAATTTGACTAAAGACGGAGAGTCATTTCCTGTGGGGGTCGTCTTGCAGCCCTACCGTTCGGCAGAGTTAGCCCATGCAATTCTCGATATTCTGATTTCTGAAGTACTTGGCTACAACTTGCGATATGATCCTCACGTGCCAGCCTCATCCCTGGAAGTGATTTATGCAATGATTGGTTGTAAGACCTGGTACAATCGCGCATCTCCTGGATGTGAGGAACGCAAACAGGAACTCCACTTCGTGGTCGAAAGCTGGCATTTGTTGTACCCAACAACATGGGAAATCATTCGGCAATCATATCCTGCAGAAATTCCTCTTAGTGCAGACATGGGCTATGTGGGTGGGACTGGCCAATTCATCTCTGCATCCGTTGTCGAGGCAGAGATTTTTCATCCGCCTCGTTGAACACGGCTTTTTCTGCAGCTCCAATCGAAGAATAGAACATTTCACAAACAAACAACTAGCTACGGGTTATTTCGTGTTAACCATCATTAACCATCAACCAGTCATCCTAATTCATTCTAAAGATTTTGCCAGTTGAACCATTCAAAACCTAAACCATGAGACATATGGATGGTGTAGCCTGATGGATCGACCCCAGGCGGCGGAGACGAGAGGCTTGGTCTTAGAGTACTACAAGATGTACCAGTTTGCGAGACATCAGGTGCACCTCAGAGAATTTGCCAAAATTTGGTCCAAAAATGGGTGTGTTTGGAAATGGTGGTATAGCTCCAATGTAATGGCCATTTGATAATGAAGATTAATGAATGGATTTTTGGGTACACTATTTTCAGACAAATACAAACATGTCGCAGCACATTTGGCGATGGCGCAGCTGAAAGGTGATGGACGTCTTTGATAGCATCGCCGTGGTAAACACCTCCTATTTCTTTCAATGTCGAGAGAGCAGGCTCAACGACAATCTGACGAATTTTGGCTATTGGAAATGGACAGGTAGGGAGGGTAGGGGAGGTCAAAAGGTCCAAATTCGGGCGAATTGCACATGTTTCAAGAGGGACACAACTGAAAACTTCGACAATTAAAGAACCTAAAAAACGTGTGTTTTGAAGCGGTGCAGGTGATGATTCAGGAGTGATTGTTGTCAACAATTCGTTCAAAGCCTTTTGTCCTGACGGGTACTTCTGGAGAGCCCCAGTTTGCCGCAACGATCCAACACAATGCATTCTCTACGTTGTCTACGATTGGCAAATTGTGGATGTGATGCAAAGAAGCGCTTTTTTTTCAATTCCACTTGGAGTTGGCGTGGCCAATTCCTATGAGAACTACTTGCTGGTCCCCAAGACCTACAAATCCATGTTTTACTACTGGACGCCAGAGGACTCTTTGTTGGACTTGAATCCGGTGAAGGTCATCTTCCCAGAACATAATGCATATGCCCACAGCCAGGGAGACCTGACTACAGCTAGTAGTCAGACACCACTTGCGAAACTCACCAGTCATGACTTAGGATACCTTGCTCCTGACCTTTTCAAGCTTCTGGAGAACAGTGCTTTTGATATGGATACCATCTATGACCTAATGCGTGAAAGACAGGCAACTGAAGAGCAGCCACGAGAGATCGCCTGCAGATGGCTCAAAAACCATGGGGCCAGGTGGCTTGAGTGGATCCCCGATCCAACTCTTTGCATCCGTGGCTTTGGGCTCTATGATGCAACCACTGAGAGTTTTTCTCCAAGCCGAGCATCAGCCAGCACCTGTAAAGCGTGCCTACCCGGCACCTACTCCAAGCTTTTCAAGGATGACTGGGGTATCACCCATGTTTGCGAAGAATGTTCTGCAGGGTCACAACAGCCAGCTGCTGGTGAAGTAAGCTGCAACCCTTGCCCTGCAGGGACTTTCAAAGAAGTGGCTTCCACTGAGGATTGTGCGCCTTGCCCAGCAGGCTACTACCAGAATGAGGTTGGAGCACAGACGTGCAAGAAATGCCCAAACGGAACAACCACCATCCTTTTGAGAGCCACCCTCTTCTCAGACTGCGTTTGCATTGCTGGAAGCATCGATGTCTCTGGTCCAGGAAATGAAGTGCAATGTGTGACTTGCGGAGAGGGGCTCTCATGCGCAGATGGTAGCACACTGGAGGGGCTGAAGCTTGGTCACCAGAAGGGCCCGAATGGCCTGAAGAGTGCAGAGGTCATGCCAGGCTACTTCAGTTGGTCGTCAACGCCGACAGAGGTCTTCAAATGCCTTGGTACACATTGTCCCGGGGGACTTCCTGGAACTTGTGAAGGTGGCCGATTGGGTCCAACATGTCATGACTGTGCATCTGGGATGTACTGGGCCGATGGTGAGTGTCGAACTTGTGAGGTCTCCAAAGTGGCTGCCTGGATTGCATGCCCTTTCGTCTTGTTGCTAGTGATGATCACAGCCTACTATGTCACCGAGGATCGTTACAAAGCACGGGCTGCACTTCGTGAGTGCGCAACTATTGGTGGTGATATGTTGATGGCCTTTCTTCAAAATTTAGGCATTCTCAGTGTTGTGTCAGTTCCGTTGCCGGAAACCTTGAAAATGCTCTTTGAGTGGTCTTCGCTCTTCGTGTTGAATCTCCGATCTTTAGGCCTCAGCTGTGCTTCGAGTGATGGTATGCAGCAATATCTCATGTCTTCAATGTTTTTTCTCATTGTGGTGATGACTTTCCCTCTCTTGGGATATGTGACGCAGTTTTGCTCCTGCATGAGAAATCGAGGATGGAACTGGGGATTTTACAAAACCGTCTGTGTCACTGGAAAATTCCTGCAGTCTTGCTTCACGCTAATGTGCAACATTGGTTTGGTTCCCTTCATGTGCTTCCGACATCCCAATGGTCGTCATAGTATCTTGAAGTATCCGAACACTTTCTGCGGCAGCGCAGAGCATGGGACAATGCAGCTTTTTGGTGTTCTAGTGCTTGTTTTGAGCTTCACGCACTTCATCCTTTGCTGCTGGGCAAGTTGGAAAGCTCCAACATGGTCCTTGCTCTCACCTGAACGAATTCGGGGGATTGGATTCTTCATTGGCAACTTCCGACCTTCGACGTGGTGGTTTGGTTTAATCCTTTTGGCAAGGGGACCACTCTTGTCCCTACCAGTCGTGTTGTCTCCCAACGTGCCCGGCATCCAACTGGCTTTGATGCTTTGTGTTTTGATTGTCTCTTTCACTTGGCAACTTTGGTTCCTGCCATGGAAAGCGCCGGTTCTCAACTTGGTGGATGCAATTTCCACAGCTTTGTTCCTGATTCTGCTGGCCATCTCTTTGCACCTGGAGTCTGCAGTTGAGGACTCTCTATCCTTTTTGGACTCCTTTGGGGCTGGCGTGTACTTTCTGAGCCTTGGGATCATTGGATGCGTTTGCATTTTGGCCCTGGTGCTGGTGGTATGGCAGCGCTGCACCAAGCGAAAAAAGCTGATGCCAAGTATCATCAACTTGGGTCCGGTGAGAGAACCAGAGGAGATCCTTGAAATTCTTCAGGTCATCGTTGCAAGCTTGGAATTCCAGGATGGCAGCGAGAAGGAAGCTCTTTTGAGGACCGCCTAGAAGAGATTGTTGAGCATTTTTCAGCAATTAATGGAACCTGAATCATCCCCCTGACGAGCTGAACCCCCCCAAAAAGTGGCCAGTACACACAACAGTTTTCAAAACCTCACGAAATCTCGAGCGTTTTCCGCTCTGCAGGAAGATGTCCCACTCCGTTTCAACTTATGACCTTTGCCTTGTGGGAGAAGCGCTTGACATTTTGATTGCAGATTGTGACTGGCTTCTGATTAGTACTTGTCAAGTTTTCTTGACATTTGTATTGGATGATATGACCAGTAAAGTGATGTGTTTGTTCTCTCTCATGTTCTTGCAGGATGATAACTTCAACTGCCTCATGGGCCTCATGATCATATTCAAACATTTTTGTTAAGGTATTCCAAATGAGTCAAACTGACTGAACAATTGTGCTGGTCAGCCATATTTAGCCCAATCCCTGATGCCTTCCCCCTGAAACAAAATACCCCCCAAATGAAACTTGGTCTAGTATTGGAATTGTTTACTCAGGGGTCCCTTATGGAAGTATCGAATTATTGACCATTATTAATCAATGGCTAACATTATTATATTAGTAGCCATCATTGACCATCATCAACCACAAGTATGAACCAATTATAACCCATTATTACAGTACATTGAGAAATCTGGAATTGCTACTAGTAACCATTGTTAGCTATCAATAGATATCAACCATGATTAATCTATGAACCAAAAAACATACACCATTATTGACTATATCAACCATCATTCACCGGTATCAACCATTCATTAACAATAGATCAACCACTATTAATCATCATTAGCCACTTTTAACCCTCATCAACCACTGTCAACCATCATCAACCTGGTCATCCTGGAGTAGATAGAATCTGGAAATTTCAAAAAAATATCATTAAGATGCGAATAGCTTTCAAAATCCCATGTTCTATCTACTCTAGGATGCTTATATCACTGGATTGGTTAATGGGAAAATTTACAGGAAACCCCTATATTTGATGGGAAAATCCATGGTTTCCTGTAAAATTTCCCTTTAGCCAATCCAATGATTATATAACCACGAGTTTTTGAGAATGGGATTCATGTCCGAACCAGGTGAGTTGGGCATCCTGGACCTGGATCGGAAGATGGTGGGCCGAGTGGCTGCGAAGCGCCTGAGTCAGATGAACAAGAAAAGTCTGGCGAGTCTCCATGCGAGGCTTGACTGAAGTAGATAATATGTATATATATGTATATATTTGTGTAAATATATGTATATATATATGAGCCCGGTCCCCGGACCCCCACCCCCCCCCCCCAATGGTATGGTCCCCCCCCCCACCCCCCGAACCTCGCATTTGCATGCTATTTGCAGCATTTGGGAGTCGACAGCTCCCAATTGTACGCTATTTACAGCATTTGGGAGGCANCCTACACATACCTATGTGATCCTATCTCCTTTATGCTTGTGCACCTACAAATACGTATATAATATCTATATCTATCTCTATATAAATATATATATATATATACCAAATGCCTCTATATAGAGGTAATGAGAGGTGTATATTTACATCATATATATATATATATAGATATGTATGATATGTATAGATGTACACATGTATATATATATATATGTGTGTATCATACACATACATACGTATACATCATACATTTAAGTATATTTAAATATATGTATACATCATACATTAAAACATATATGCATATATCATACGTAGATATGTATATATATATACATCATACCTAAATACATCATATATATATATACGACATATATATATATATCATACATGTACTTACATACATATCATACATATATATATATATATACATATACAAATTCTATATAGATACATATCTAGCTTCATGTATATACTTTTACATATAATGTATACATATTATTTACAAATAT
>BGPT01000367.1:173560-195533 GCA_003297045.1 Symbiodinium sp. clade C Y103
TCCAAGAGTGTCTCCCAAGAGTTTCTTCCCAAGAGTGTCTCCCAAGAGTGTCTTCCCAAGGCTGTCTCCCGAGAGTGTCTCCCAAGAGTGTCTCCCAAGCGTGTCTCCCCAAGAGTGTCTCCCAAGAGTGTCTTCCCAAGAGTGTCTCCCAAGAGCGTCTCCCAAGAGTGTCTCCCGAGTGTGTCTCCCCAAGTGTGTCTCCCCAAGAGTGTCTTCCCAAGAGTGTCTCCCAAGAGTGTCTTCCCAAGAGTGTCATGTCAGGAGTGTCAACAAGGTTCGTGTGAGCATTCGGGTTCGTGGGCTGCATCTTGTTTTNAAGAGTGTCTCCCAAGAGTGTCTTCCCAAGAGTGTCATGTCAGGAGTGTCAACAAGGTTCGTGTGAGCATTCGGGTTCGTGGGCTGCATCTTGTTTTTTCGGGTTTTTGAAGGTTTGGGAACCGCCCCGTTGGTCGCCACTGGGCCGCGAAACGGTCGTGTTCAGGACTCCCAGGACAGCCAGGATCGCGAGGATTGCGATTGCGACAGAGCCGGTCGACCTCGGCAGCGGAACGGAGGTTGTCGACGACCAGCATTCAACGCCAAGCAATTCGCCACGTGAAAGCTGTGGCGGAACGGATGATGAAAGTTGTGAATGTGCGTTCTGACAAATGATGGGATGAAAATGGGGCAAAACCCCCAAATAGTCATTTAAATTGTCATTTTAATTGCCCTTTAAATCGTTTAAGTTTAAATTGGGGAAAATGATGATAATCCAATATAATCCAGTGGAATTGGGGGTACCCTATTTTCAGACAAACTCGAATTGCTTTCAACGCAGCATTTCTTGTAATTGTAAGCCGTGGCCGGACATGTCCAAGACATGCTCCATTTTTATTTCATGCGTCAGTGGGAGAACCTGCTGCAACTCGGTCTGCTGGTGGCGTTGAGATACTGTAAACAGATAATCAGTCCATGGTCAATGTTTGTTTGATGGCCTTTTTTTGATGGAAAGCCAACTGCTGCAGACATTGCTATGTACAGGTGCACCCCATGTTGATTGTCAACAGTCTTGCTGCCTCCTGGTGTTTGAGCAGGAAACAAGCGAACCGCTTGTCACACTGCAATTAGGCAAGCATGGCGAGTTGCCTTACCGACGGAAAGAAGTGACGAAAACAGCGAAGCATTTCAGTCTGACAAAAAATGCTACGAAAACGTTGCCCGAAGCGTATTCAGGTTTATGATGTCTTATTTCTTGCGCTGCCTCGTGCATAGTATCTCATGGCAATGCATTGCAGTTGTACTTGTAGCGAGGGAAAATAGAGAAAACATGAAAATATGATAATGAACATACTGGTATCCAATTGTTCAAGTAGTACCCTCCAGTAGTCAAACATGGCTTGCTGGAACCTCCCACGTTTAGTTTGATGATGATCTTCCCAGCTATAAACCTCCATTTGTGGATTTCCCAGCCAGCAGAATCTTTTAAAAAACGACCGTTGCGGGGAGTAGAATCTCATAGGTGCTTCCCCAACTTAAGACATGCTTCAATCCCCATTTTTCAGCATTTTTCATGGCTTCAACGAAACCTGGGATGCCTCGGTTCCCGTTCCAAAAAAGTCCTCCTTGAATTGACTGGGGTCAACTACTTGACGAACAGCACGTATAAATTCACCACATCAATCAATGATGTAGTAACTATACCACAAAAATAACAATACTTATTATATCAGGATTATCAGCACATTAACATACTTTCACCATAGAAACTCTCCCATGGTGATACTTTTGCCGCTTGCCCCGGAAGAGACCATCTCCACCCCTGGGTCCTGCCAGGTGGCTGCTGTCGTTTTGTCATTCGAAGGCCATAGATTTGATAGGAATTTCCCATGGAAGCGACTGAAGCAGGGATGAAACCAAGATGACATTGGTATTCATTGGTATTTTAGTTGGAAAGGGGTGGTTGAAGTAGCAAGAATTGGGATTTTTCCGTGAAATGGGCATTTTTGCCACCTAAAGGAATATTGAATCAGCGGAACTTCTGATTTCACGGTTTGACCAGCGTCAATTGGGTGTTTTACAAGTAACACGGCTATTGAGGAAGCAAACATTGGTATTTGGCCAAGAAGCGCATTTTGAACAATGCTATTGAACAAGCAGAATTTGGGATTGAATCAACGTTTACACAACGTTGTGTTTGACCAGCCAGCAAGGGAATTCCGGGTCCGGGCAATGATCATAAAATCATGGTGAAATGGTGGTGAAGGATGGTGACGAAGCTACTAAATGGATGCCAAATTCAAGATGGAATGCTTGCGAAATTGATGTTTTTTTTTTTTTAAACATGGAAATGAAATGACATTCACTCGATGGTGCAACGTTGTGATGGTTTTCGCACGGAGGAACGGATGATGTGATGGTGAAATCACGAGGTGGATCGAGGGTGAGGTGATGATGGATCGTAGGATCGTGAAATCGTGAAATAAGTTTGAAATGAGATCGAAATGACATTCAGATGATTGTAAGATGGTGGTGAAATGAGATAGAGATGGTGGTGAAACAAGGGATGGTGGAATCATATGCTTAATGAAATGACTGGGATGAAATGATGGTGAGACAATGAGGAGCTGATGGTGACATGATGGCCATGAGAACTGACCGTGATGGCTGATGGATGAATCTGACATGATGGCATGAAATAGTGACATGAAGGATGGCTGAAATGATGGGCTGGCGCTTTGAAAGATTGAGATTTTCCATTCAATGACCCAACACATAACTTTCGAGTATATTTTTCAGGGAGGTGGCTCAACCAGAATGTGGTGCACTCAGAAAGTGTATCAAAAAAAGATGTATTCTTTCTGTCCCCGCAGTTGTCCTGGAAAAACAGAAAATTGGGTTTGGAGATAGTCATGTCATAAAGGTTGTACCAGAACCAAACTGTATTTTTTAGTATACAATTGTCAGTAACCACCAATCATGTGATTTCACATCCACCCTACTTGTATATACATCCATCAGTTGATTGGTGGTTCACCAACTGAACGGACCTGCTTCGTTTGCTGCGTTATTTTGCCGCTGTTTTTAGCGTGACACTTTCCTGACCCTGGAAACATCTCCCAGTCTCACCAAAGGTTTCAGGGAAATTTTGCAGGAACCCCCGCTATGGGAAAGCCCATGGTTGTTTCCGGTGAAGATTTTCTCAAGACAACCAATCCACCAAGGAACTTTGCGACAAGTACATGGACCCTTTCACCTTTCGAACATACCTTGGTGGTGTCGAGGAATCGACTGAGCTTTTGGCCCGTAAGTGGGATCACATCTTCTACACTGGCAATGGGGTGATTGGTCGCATCGTGACTTGGACGCGGGGTTGACCCCGCGATGGCTGGGAAATGGCTGAGTTGTAGGCATAGCAATGGGAAATTTCTAAATGGAGGTGTTCCAGCTAGACATGGAGCTGATTACCAGAGGTGAAATGGTTGGTGAAATGATCGAATTGAAATGCGTTCACCAGTAGAAACTTGAAATCTATGGGCTATTCAGGAGGCCTTCTGTGGCCTCCTGGAGCGGAAAAAACATGTACAGATGCACCATGCGAGGACATGTCACTTTGGGGATGGTTGTTGATGTTGTTGTTCATATCTTATACTATATATGTGATTCTTGTACATATATATATATGTATATATATATGTATATATATATATGTATATATACATGTATATATATACATATGTATATATATATATATGTATATATATATATGTATATATATATATGTATAGTATATATATGTATATGTATATATATATATATAGACATACGCACTGCTCGAATCCTTGACCAGCCCGGGGCTTCTGGATGTCTTTTCCGGAATCGTTGTTTTCATCCCCACTGGTTCCGTCGCAGATCCAGGTGATGACAGCTGCTGCCAAGCACTTGTGTCCTGTGACCTTGGAACTGGGTGGCAAGAGCCCCGTCATCGTCGATCGTGGTCTGTCGGCCTCGCAGCTTCATATCGCTTGCAGCCGAATCATCTCATCAGCACTCTTCGTGAATGCAGGGCAGAGTCTCACCGGATTTTATGTTGATTTGGCTGGCGGTGATTAACATTGTACCCGTGCTTTATCTTTTTTGGCAGCTGATTTGAGATGATGAATCGAACTGACGATGGTCTTGAGGATGGGTTGAAACCAGTGATTAGCCACTAGTGCACCATTCTGTTTTGTTTGGAACGCTTCACAAGGTCTTGAGCAGCAGTTGTTCAAACAAGATATATAAAAAGGGATGAGTTGCTCGCCCAGTTGACCTAACACTCACCTGACTACTCTCAATGTGGACTGTTTGTTGTAGAACATTCTCAATATAAAGACAGCTGATGACTACTTCAGTGGACTCATGCCTTGTGGCCTGAACCGGCATTTGGTTTCCCTCCAGATACTGGATTGTCCCCGAGGTTTCCCAGGATTTGTCACCCAAACTATCCACAATCCCAAGCAGTCCTGGGTTGGAATTTCTACACTTGGTAGTGATCGTAGGGGGTCATACTACCCTTGATATCTAAGGGATTGTCATAGTCCAAGAGCTGGGAATCTTTATTCACCAACCACTACTTGGGGATTTTCCAACAGTGATAGGGTTTTAGTTCCATTGCTCAACTGCTCAACGCATCTCAACGCCCAGGATTTGTGTGAGTCCCGACTACGTGTTGGTCCATGAAGATGCAGAGCAGCAGCTGATTGAAGCTCTGAAAGCAGCGGTAGCACGCATGACGCCAGAGAACTCTGCAGAGAAGTTGGGCAAGGCGAGTTGTGTCCAGAATCCCAATTTATTTCTTGGTCATTTCCGTGTAGATGGAATGGTTTTTTGGAAACGCCAGTCGAAATAAAGTCCTGACGCAACTTGTGATAACATTGAGTTTGACCGGACTTGAACTTGACCATATTCAAGTCTACTCTAGGATGACTCGTGTTAAGTAGTTCTCCCTGTTGACAATAGGGATCAACGAGGTCTTGGTTCACCGCAAATCACGGTGCCTCCACCAGATCAAGTCATCTGGTTGGTGCTTCGACTTTAAAGCAACAAGTCAACCATAGAAATGGGATGATGATCAATATGGAAACCCATATTTTTCACAGGGAAATCATATGAACTCATCCCGATTTTCAGATATCCTCAGAACCCGGCCAATGATTTTCCGATGATCTGCTGGTGGTTTACCATGGTTTATCCATGGAGATTGATAGGTATCACTATGATCATCACCATATGGGACCCTCAATTCATTCCGCCACTTTCAGGTGGTCAATGCTCGGCACTTCGCTCGCCTACGAAACCTAGCTGAGACCGCTGAAGGGCAAGTGGTCTGTGGTGGCGCTAATGCTGGAGAACCCAATTCCTGTGACTTGGTGGCAGGGGGTGCAACGGTGCAGCTGAGGTTGCAATCCACTGGTGAATGGTGATTCAATGGGAATAGAACTGGACATTTCATGAGATGTTCATGGAAGATTAGCGGGATACAGTGGATATATGGGTGTACATACATGGGTATATCAATGGGTATCACAAGGGTTATGACCTCCATCAGTTGGGATATGACCCCCATACCCATTTACAACCCCGAATGCACCCCCAAGTTGACGATAGAAGAGCTTGCGATAGTACAGAGTCACCAGGGAATAGATATTGTAACGGTGGATTGATTTTGTTTGACTCCTCGCAAACTGATGATATTGGAGTAGAAGATGTTTTATCTTATCTCTACATTGAAAAGATGTCGGTTTCACATCTGCTTTGGCGATCTCTTTGATCGAAAAGGTCTGAAAGCCCGTCTGCAGCGGTCATTTTGCGAGGCTTCTTGCCGCCGACCATCATTTCCCGTCCCAGTTTGACCTCTCCAGCTATGACGGAAGAGCTCTTTGGACCGCTGCTGATGGTGACGCCCGTCAAAAGCCTTGAAGAAACTTGGTCAACGTGGTGAGGGGATGTGAAGGGATTGCACAGCGGGTTGATGAAATGCTCATCCCTTCATGGAGTGGGGGGTGTATTGATCTCACATCATTTTTGAGTTGCTTTTTTTCTTGGCAACTTTGGCTTGAACTTTATGAGAGCTTCATTGCCCAACGATGGACAGTTTTGCAAGGCAAAGTACTTGCAAGGTGGCCTGAGCAGTCCAGCTTGGTTCGACATCTGAGCTATGAAAATACGGGCGACCCGAATGGAAAAGCGGGATGACAATATCGGGATAAACGGAAATATGGAGCATGAGAAAATTGTGGAATGCCTCCCAATTCGCAGATCATTTCGCTGCTGGTTGGTTTGCTGTTTAGAGGTTGGAATTCAACACATTTGTTTATACACCCACTATCGATATATAAGCCAAAGTAAGTCTACTGTAATTATAACTAGACACCAACTTAGCTATCATAAAACAACAATATCAACAATCAATTCCGATTTTGCTCGGTCCAATCTCAACATTTGCTGTTTTTTGTTCACCATTTCACCATTTTTTGCATAGGAAGCCGCGGACTTTGTGAACAGCCGCGAGACACCGTTGGCGCTCTACGTGTTCTCGGGCGATCGAAAGAGGGCGGAAGACGTGATTCGCAACACAAGGAGTTCCTGAGTCGACTGAGTCAACCAGTTGGGGTGCAGTTGGGCTTATTTTGAATGGCCAAAAACAACGTTTAACATAATCAGAATTCTGGGGTTATATAGGTCATATCCCAACTTATGGGGGGGTATGGATATCTGTATACTGGACTATATGATTGAAATATTTATGGATTAGTGAACCTGCCAGTCTCGCAAGCGGTTTTTTAATCTCTCTTCCGAGACTTGTAGTGTGGAAAGTGACTAAGTGACGGAGACTATTGGAACTTTTGAGGACAGTGTCCGAAAGCCACTTGCGTTTCTTGATGAATGTTGGCCATGGTCCTTTGTCAGAGGAGTGGAGGTGCCATGATCAATGACACCTTCGTCCACTTGGCCAATCCAAATCTGCCATTCGGTGGTTGTGGGGAGTCCGGCTTTGGATCTTACCATGGGAAGTGGGGCTTCGAGGAGTTCTCTCACAAGCGCTCCGTCCTTGCAAGGCCTCTCTTCTTAGACGTCGATACTTGGACCAAAACTCTGGCAGGAACCGTGGTGAACATCAAAATGGCTGGGATTCATGGATGTTCATCCGATTCTCTAATATCTGGTATTGCATAGGTAGCTTGATCCCCATCTGGAACGAGTCCATTTGTCCGGTCGCCATCTCCTAATCACCACCGGTGTCAGGATCGCTACCCGCCCTACGACAACCTGAAGCTGATGATCGTGAAGACAGCCATGACGGTGCCCGAGCTCATCAAGTCCTTCGCAGCGAAGATGATGAGGGTCTTCGGCTGTTGAAGAGTTCATGTTCCAACAACATCAAACAACGCGTTGTTTCACTTCCGTGGAACGGCCTTTCGTGCCGTGAAACCGCTGGGGCTCAGAGATGAGAAGAAGCATCTGACAGTACTAATGACGATGCGGTAGCCAAGGGGGCGACAGCGAGCTTTGAGCGTCAGCGAGTTTCAATCTGCAAGTTTGCTTGCGGTTTCCGACATATTGTGCTTTAGCATCCAGCATGTCTTCGATGTTTGTCTAGATCGAGCATCGAGCATCGATTAAGACTGTCGTTGCGACGAATCCCGGCAAAACGACCTAGCTGCACTGTGTGATGGTTCACCTGAGAGGCAAAGAGGTATCCGCTAAGGTATTCACAAGTGCCTAAGTGGTCTTTTCATGGCCAACTGGAAATCAGCAATAGTGGATGTTAGTGGGATGTCACTTGTTTCTTGTCCCTGCACTTTCCTGGCAATCACTAGCACCTTAGCTACTTGTGCCTGTGACTTTATGGTCTTTACAAGTTTCTTTTTGAAGCGTTCTCGCTCATTTCTCCCCTGAACATTCCATGACATGGTGCCCAAAGATGCAAAGATGGTGAATTTTCCTCAGAAAGGCATGCTCATCTCCCCGGGTCCATAGGCACTACTGCAACATACCCATGATGGGCATGGATTCCGGTCTCATCATGGGCCGGGGGCCACTGGAATCCTGCCTCTGGGGCGCAGGTCACCGCCCTGTTCGTGAGTCCAGCTGAGTGCCATCAAATGTCTGAAGCTCTTCGCCGCCCGAGATGCCAATTTCCTCTGGGCACCATGTCCACTTGCGCAGCTAATTGCAGGTCATTCGCAGTAAAATCGCAGCTAATTGGCTTCCTCTCTATTACTGTGACCTCGTGCCCATGAGCTGGGACCCTGCCAACCGTCGCTTGGCCAGCACGCTGTGGGCAAGGTGCAGAGCTAGGAGGGTTGGCCCTGGATGCGTCAATGTGGTAAAGCCAAAGTGATGGGCACGGAGGTTTATGGATTAGAATAGATTAGATATACCTGCTTGGCAAGGGGATCATGATGATTTTGACCCTCAGAAAACTGGTTGGTGAATGGGATGGTTTATGGCATTGGGTTTACCACAGTATGAATGATATTATCAAAACATGCTAGCGTAGTACAGTATCAAATGAGGGGGGTTCATCCTGGCGGCCAGAGCTGGTTTGGCTTAGCTTCCACTGGTATCATCAGTGAGACACTGTCAAGAATCACTTCACCATCACATTTTAAAAGAAATAATGATCAAACATGATGATCACTGTTTACGCGTGACTAATCCTTGCTGCATGTCATTCTATATTTATGACCAAGAATTAATCAGCTAGAAACTTGTAGATCCTTACCACAAACATCCACCAACCATGAGTCGAGTCCCTGCAGGCTGCGCTTTGTGGTTCCTGACCTATCAATTGCGCAGCCTGGTCCGTGGCGTAGCCTGGATGCGGCGCCGTATCGTTTCGGGGCCAGCAACTGCTGGAGCGAATAGTTGAACTTATCCCAGGAAATCAGGGTATATCCATTTAGGGTTAATATATGTTAATGTAGCATTTGAAGTTGTCTATGAAATCATGGTTGAATTGAATTTGGCATACCGAATTTCATAGACCAAAAGCCTGGCGCAACGACTATTGGGTTTACGCTATGAAAAATCCACCGGTTTGGTGCTCTCGCCAGCCGAGGTTCGTACTGAGGTTGGTCCAGGTGGGTTGATCCGTGACATGCTTGGGGTTCTTGGATGTCGTGCTTGTAGTTTGTAGCTTGCCACGGAAAAACAGAGTTTCGAGTTTGAAGCCGACAAGTTGCAGACTTTGGACTTTGATGTGCAGCTAACTCCAGTGATGATGCTGAGGTATACATCCAGCAAATGGTACCTGTTCAAAATTCATCCAAGTAGATCTGGCTGTTACTGAGCCCTGGGTTGAATTTTTCGCTGTCTTGGCTCAGAGCGACCCGGGTGACCATTAGGCGTTGGCAAGAAGACTTGCTGCTACGGCACTGCGACGGTGAAAAAACAGGAGCCATTGTTGTCTTGACGTAGCGATGGCTGTGACCACCAATGGATTTGCCAAGGTGCACGTGGCTTCAGCCAACGGGAAAGGCGTGGACAAAGCTTGGCTGGAGTCTTTGAACGACGGCTACAACACATTGAGGAACAGCTTTCGATCTAAGACCACTTGGAGTTATTTGGCCTTGAAAAACAGAATCACCAGTGCCTAAAACTTGTAATGCCATATTTTGGGAGACGAACATGCATAAATCCCCGTGATTTTGGGGCGAACAGAAGGCGACCAAGGTTTGTATCAACTTCGAATCATCCCCACATCACTAGCCTTTGAGCAGCCGCCAAATCAGCACCGACTCAGAGGTTCCCTTGCTTCATCCGTGTTGAGGTTACGATTTTCGTATGAGTCAGCTGAAAGCCCTCGAGAAGATGCTCACCACGGAGAATGAGAAGATGGCAGCTGCCGTGGCAACAGATATGAACCGACCACACTTTGAATCGGAAACCTTTGAGGCGCCCCTTTTGCATGGAACTGTATCCAATTGGGGTTTGCCTCACAATTAGCCCCCAATTCAAAAATCATTTTCATAGGTCAAATGATGATAAATTGTCAGATTTGACGGGCTTAAATTGGAAATCAATCATACGAGCAGTAGAACCACCACTGCGGACTGCATGAATCTGGGATTCTCATTGACCGTGCCGGGTCCTTCAAGGCAAATCAACACATTTTAAACCTTGAACCCACAAGGGAAAGGGAGTCAATGCGAGTCCTACACTTCGATTACACATGGATCATGAATGACTGTAAGCCATGACAATTCTTGAGCTTTACTGCTTAGCCATGTTCATTTGGCCCATGGGCATGGCAGTGAGGCTGATACCCCCTAAGCCCAGAACTCTGAACAAAGGGGTCCCAAACCAAATCCATTCCGAAAATCAACAAATCCGATAAATTCCCCAAAAAACCAGCTATTCCGAGTTGACAACATCAGAACATATGACAGTGACAACATCATCGGTCATCCCATGGTCATCCCCATGGTCATCCCATGGTCATCCCCAGGTGGCATCGACGGTGGCAGAGGTGCGCTTCGCCATGCGGAACCTGAAGAGTTGGATGCGCGCGGAGTCCGTCGATACGCCGCCGGTGCTGCAGATGGGCTCCTCCCGCGTGGAACGCATTCCCAAAGGAGTCGCCTTGGCAGGGCAAGCGCTTGATGTTGAGTGGGGGGAATACACAATCGCTACTGAAAGAGCTGGTTAGAGCTACTAAGAGTTTTCCCACATGATGTTGAAGAGGTTGAAGATCTGTCATTTTTTGTAGGAGTTCCAGGGGATTACAGGATCATGAAGATCATGGTTCATTCTATGATTGATTCTATATTGAGATTTGTTTGGATATTCCATTCTTGGTGGATTGCACTCCAGTCTTCAACTGTTTGGTTCTAGAATAGGCAATTTGAGGGGGGTCCCAGGCAGTGAAGATATCACCTATTTCTTCCAGATGACCACCAAATGTGACTGGAAAATTCATCCCCCAAAGATTCCTGATTCGTGACCACCAATGATACCGATGATCCAACGTCCGAATCTCAGGTGGTTTTCGTCTTGGGCGCCTGGAACTTCCCCTTCCACCTGTCCTTGGCTCCTTGCATTGCAGCCATCGCAGCTGGAAACTGTGTGGTCTTGAAGCCTTCGGATGTCTCTCCCACCTGTGCCCAGATGCTGAAGGAAGCCTGACGTCAGTGGCGTCATTTGGGTTTTTGGCTTTGTTTGAACATGAGGGATTCAGCCACCGAAATGGCCATTCGAATGGGCGAAAATGATGACATACCATAGTTTGTTGTTGTTTCCGCCGATTTTTTTGGACAGACTTGAGACCCAACTTTGCAGTTGATCGACTAGCAGGGTGATTGAAACGGGTATGTGGTAGACCTCAGATGAACAACCGTTCTATAGAGAAAGGTGCGAAGATTCACCCCCAAAATTTCCTGCCAAAAGGACATTCTGAACAGTTCCTTGATGACATGAAGGTGAATAGATCAGAATCATGACGGGAAGTGATGGTGAATGGACGGTGAATCGAACGGTGAATCGATAGTGAATCCATAGTGAATTGGTGGTAAATCGATGGTGAACTGAATGGTGAATCGATGGTGGATAGATGATGACTCGAAGGTGAATCGATGTCGAATATATAGATGATGACACAAAGGTGAATTGATGCTGAATTGTCCACAGACTTCGGGATTCAGAGTGCCATTGCCCTTGGCTTGCCGATGAACTCTGCTGCTGAAATGATAGCGAAATGATGCTGAACCGATGACATACGCCAAACTGATGGTGAACCCATGAAATGTGGCATAGTGATGGTGTGCCACGGACATGATGGTGCCTGGATGGTGTGATGATAATGACATGAGGGTACTTTGATGTTAAAGGGCTGAAAGAGGCTAGGAAGTGATCATAAAGTCATGATAACTTAACGGTTCATTGAAGGTGCACTGGAAAATGAAAGCGACATGATTTCCGCGGCGGATTCTCGGTCAAGGTGATGCCGATGGTTTTTTTTCCCATGAAATCATAGGGGCTAAGACAGATGACCATACCTGTAGCATCCCGTAGCTGGACATTTCTGAAATCAATGACTCAATATTTCAGTGCCATGTCAATTAAATGGCATAGCTGCATAGCCATATGATGTGGCCACTAGGTGTGTATCCATGGTACATTCCACGGCAATTCATGGCTACACCCATACCTAGCTGCAAGTTCTTAATTGGTTCTGGATCAACATGTATGGAACATTATGGAACAACAACCTACATCTATTGTTATTTTTTGGTGTTCGAACCATCCACTTTGGGTGGTCCATGATTTTGAACCAAAATCAACACCAAAATATATACAGTACATATGTTCGTAAACGATGACTTGGGGATGGAAAATCCTGGCCCTTCAAGTTTTGTATATAATATAGTTCCTATTAAGCTAATAAACTTCTCTGCATTTGAATATCAATCACCCGTACAGACCCCCCCCCAGAAAAGGTAGAATTTGGTACAGTCCTACCAAAATAGATCACGTGACAATCACGTGAAGCTTTTCGATTTTTTTTTGGGATTACTATGTATATATATATATTTCCCTACGGATCACAGGACATCAGGCTTCATTGATTCATCCAGTGCCAGGCTTTTCCAGTTGCCGCGGCCGGTGACTCAGAGTGAAGGTGGCTGGGTTGCCGTTTTAGACGCGGTCAACATGGCTACGGAACTAAAGTAACAGGAGAATTTAAGGGGTATATAACTTTATAGCAACTACTATCATATAGTTGGGAAAGTATTCAAAATGGGATAAGCAACTATCAATAAGATCAAAAACTGTTGGCGGGGAAGATGCACTAGCAATTGGTATGGGATTTGACTTAAGCAATAAACAATGTATATTAGTGGGATATTAAACCCTATAGTTGTTAACTACTTCACTTCGGTGAGGAGCAGGTTGACGTCCGATACCAACAACAACAAACCCTATAGTTGACTAGCCGGTGGTGAATGGGGGAAGCGGTTCGCTGAGCTGTGGTTGTATCCATATTCCACCAAAAAGCTACAGTGAGCCAGTTCGAGCTACGAATCGACTTTTCCAACCATATGATAGATACCCTCCAGTAAAGTAACATAGCTGGGCAAACTGGACCATTTATAGATGAAAAACGCAACTAACAGGTACAGTGTTTTCTCCATACTTATGCTAGTTTACTGGAGGGTAAGATATGGAAAATTCACTGTAGCTGGTATGAAGCAACTGGACAGAAAGAACGTGCACTGGATGACTGTTCGAACGCCCGGGATTATATAAGGCGATATCAGCATGACCCAGCTTTCTTAGTCAGGGCGCCCCGGAGAAGAGATGATGAGTACTAAATCATCCCAGGAATCAAGACTTGCAGTGCTACTTGAAGAATATTGCTTACACTTATATAATGTATCTTAATGTATAAATTTGAAGTATAGAATAGTATAGATACAGCGTTATAAATGAAGGTAGCGTGGGAAACATGTGCAACACATACTGGAACATCCCAGGGAACAAATTCTCGGGTACCTCGTTTGGGGCAACACATTCACCACGACAACTTCTTGGACAAAAAAATCAGGTTCTCTGCTGGGGCGCGGAGTTCAGCGCGAGTGAACTTGGGGATTTCCTGCCAGGCATGGGTCAAAATGATTGGCCTTCCCAAAATGAATGCTTTAAGCCTAAGAGGATGACATTTTGGATCCGAGCAGGCCGAGCAGGTACCCAGTTTTAGACCCATACCCAACCCATACTGAGACTGCCGAGCTGCCTTGAGTCATCCACTCAAGGCTCGTGATCGACGAACTTGTTTCACAAGGCTGCCAAAGACTGGCGACTCACCGCTGAACATTTGAAGCTGAAAAGAACTAGCGACATTTTTGGCAGGTGCCCTGGTGCCCTTGGTGCTTTTGGTACCATTGTTACCCTTCTCCTGTGCCCTTTGGTGATGCAACCTGACTGGATCCTGCAAGGTTTTCCACCCATGAAGTTTGCCACCCATGATTGCCAGAGGTAAATTTGCTTGTTTGAAACCAGTTCTGTAGGACATTGCTTGGATACATCCCTACCGTAGCCGCTGATATTCCCATTCCTGGTGGGTGCCATTCGTTTTTTTTCGGACGACCGCAGCCTTTGTAGCTTGATACTCGACATCACTATGGCGATGTGGCGCTGTGTTTTGGCTGCATTTTGGCGTCAACCACGGCCATTGGTCATCGGTGGATGGAGTCATAGATTTCCCATGGGTCAAAATTTGTGGCCACCAGAAAATGGATATTTTATGATGATTCGATAGATCCTACTCCTGATGGCAAAAACCATTCCTATGAAAACTTAAACAATATCATGACATGTTTGGGTCTTGATGACATAACAATATATAACAATAATATCATATCCGAAAATATGACGCTCAGACCTAAATATTAATGAAAAAACACAGATACAATCATGGCTGATTAGTTATTTGTGGGTCCAGTTACAGGTATCCAACCCATGACTTCCGGCAGCCCTAGGTGCGCTGAGCGTGCTGGGTGTCGTTTCTGCCAAGGTGGTCGAGGCTAGGGATACACGGAGGTGGTTGGTCGATGGAGCTTTCCGTGAAGTCATAGGGGTACCCCAAATCATCCAAGTCATTGTCATGGGATTGGTTCAAGGGAAAATTCACAGGAATCCTCCATATTCCATAGGAAAAACCATGGTTTCCGGTTAAGATTTTCCCTTATCCCAATCCAATGACATTAAAGCAGTTTTAGTTTTGAAACATATTCAGAGAACCATGGTGACTTGGGGGTTCATCTTTCAGAAACCACTACCCACAAGGGTGGGAGATGAGTAATTTTACCTTATGAAACATGTGATTTACACTCCCTTGTAACTGGGATGTTGGGAGCAAACCTGATGTAGCATGGTTCCCGGGTGAATCCAAACCATACAGTATCTAAAGATTTTGAAGCTCATGCTTTGTTTAAAACCTCGTTTTCCCAATGGAATAGTGATCAATCAGGGTCCCCACCTGAGTATGGCGAGAGTGGATGCGATGGCTGAGTTGGTGGTGAAAAGGATCCAACCAATCTGCGAGTCCCGGGGTTTTGAATTTTCATCCACATTTGGGGGTTTCCTAAAATGGGGGTACCCAAAAATGGATGGTTTATAATGGAAAATCCTATTAAAATGGATGATTTGGGGTACCCCTATTTCAGGAAACCTCCATTTCTACCGACACTTGTACTTCCGAGAAGTGGAATCCTTGGGAAAAGGACTTATTTGCTTAGTTGAGCACGGTGGATGAAAAGCCGCATACATCACTGATGGCCTCCTGCCAGTTAGAAAATGGCCCCCTACCAGTTAAAACATGTTTTTTTTTGAAGACTGCCTGCATTCCTGGTGTTTCTGACTCTGCTACTGATGATATTCTATGATCTTATGGGTGTTTATAACATTTTGCAACCCATCACTGAGCCAGGTTCCAGGTCCTCTCAATGGAGATCAAAATGTGACTGGTTAGCAGCAGTGGTAACAGTGCTGGCAGTTAAAAAATGGAAATACCGGTAAGATAGCAGTTTTCATATGGGGAAATGATGAAGCATGGGATTTGAAGGGTGCCCCATTTTCAGACAAACCCATGTATAATAATTTCTGCGATGTCTAAATTTATGTATGGGGGATATGTATTTGGCGGTATGTTGGGGATATATAGATGAGGCATGTTCGAAGTTTAGTAGAGTTTCAAGGGGTCAAGATCTAATGGGCCTGACGCAGACCAATTTAGGATCGGATATTTCCAGTGGAACCAATGTGTTTTCCAATTTTGGGGATCCAAATGTAGCGATGGATCAAGACCTTTTCTTTGAATGCAGACCAGGATGTGACCTAAGCACCATGGTTGATGAAGTTCCATTTTTTTTTCGTTTTTTTTCCATGGAAACTGGTCTGAAATCGGTAACAAAAACTGAGGCCAGTACACAAAGCAGTGCGTGACACTCAGAGAGATGAGCAGTGGTAAAGTGGGTAAACCTTGGATCTGGACAAATGGAATGATGATCGAATCATCCCCAGCTGAACTTTTCAGGGTGGTGAGCTATTGTAGATAATGTCTCCAGCTTGGATGGGTAGATGAAACATACTGAAATCTTTTGCCATACTAACCAGTAACAAAAAGCTGTTTTGCAGGGAATCTAAGTTGGGTATGTGATGAAGATTTCGGGCTTGGAGGCAAGACCTTTGATTTTCGGGTGGGGGGATGCACATCACTATAGCATCTGGCAACATGAACCAACAAGTTGGGGGATACCAACTGGGAAGGACCACCGAATTTGGGGGAAATTCTATTGAGATGGCAATGGGCCAAGGTCTTACCCTCTCATTTTTTTGGCGGACAATTGCCTATCTATAGATGGTTTACCTAATTAAACATCATGATTTTCCATAAGAGTATGGACCCTTCAAACCTATCGTTACCCTGGACAAACGACTTCTGTTTTCCGTCCAGGTCCTTGTCCGCGTGCTGCGTGACTTGGGTTTCGCTGAAGCAGATCGCAGCAATGCCTGCGACCGGAAATTCACCTGGTGCAACGGCCAGGGGCTGGTCACGAATCTGCTCGTCGTGGGTGCTGGCCTTACGGGACACCTGTCAGTTGAGCTGGGAAGCTTGCAGGCCTTGGAATACCTTGGGCTCAGGGACAATGCGCTGAGGGGCGTGATCCCAAAGGAGCTGGGAAAGTTGGCACATTTGGAGCAACTGGATCTCTCCAACAATCAGTTTCTAGGCGGAAGTGACACTTGGATTTTTGGGTTGAAGGTGAGTCCTTTGCAACTTATGGTAGAATCATGTAGAATCCACATTCCGGGATTGGAATCCATCCATTTCTGAGTTTGGAACCACTGGAAACGATGTCTGAGCCCTGCATGGATCGCAGGTTGGAGGGAGCGATCCCTGCAGAACTTGGAGATTTGAAGGCTTTGACCCATCTGACCCTGGCATCGAACCAGCTGACGGGTGAAATTCCCCAGGAGTTGGGGCAACTTTCCGAGCTTCGGAGCCTCAGTTTCGCGGAGAATCGTCTTAGCGGCCGGGTCCCCAAGGACCTGGGGCGCCTAAAGTCCTTGAACTTTCTAGGTCTCAATGGGAACCAACTGAGTGGGGAAATCCCGGCAGAACTGGGTGGAGCTGAGCGTTTGCACGAACTCATGTTGAATGGCAATCAGATGACTGGAGAGATCCCGGCAGAACTGGGGCAGCTGAAGTCCTTGGTGGTCCTGGCCCTATGGTCCAACCACTTCAGTGGAGGACTTCCACCAGGGCTGGGGAAGCTGCCCCGCTTGGCCAAGCTGGACCTGGCGAAAAACCGCCTGACTGGGCCAATTCCCAAGGAACTGGGAGAGTTGCCAAGATTGCAGCAACTCTACCTGGACAGCAACCAGCTGAGTGGCGAAATTCCCCCCGAGCTGGGAAATTTAACAATGTTGAAACGTCTTTCCCTGGGACAAAATCAGTTGAGTGGCCCCATTCCAGCTGAAATCGGGCAGCTGAAGCGTCTCCAATGGCTGAATCTCTGTCAAAACCGCTTGACGGGTCAAGTCCCGCCCAGCTTAGGCACTCTCTCAAGGAGATTGAAATGGCTGCACCTGGATGTGAATCGCCTGGCTGGTGTCCTTCCACCCGAGCTGGGCAACATGCGGCGCCTGCAAATCTTGGATTTGGGGCACAATCATTTCGTGGGAGGCTTGACTCAGGTGAATTGGACTCACCTGAAAAGTTTGCGAAGCTTCAGTGTCGGCTTCAACTATCTCTGGGGACCCTTGCCAGAGCTTCCAGTGGCACGTCTGCAGCAAGTGGATTTGAGTCACAATCGCCTCACAGGATCCTTGGAGCCCTTGGTGAAGTCCTTTTGCACTTCACCTGCAGAGAGCTTGCGGGAGATTCACCTGAACCACAATGACTTAACGGGTCAATTGCCCGCATGTTTCATGCAATTCGCCAAGTTGAAGCGCTTATCTCTGAACAACAATCGATTGGAAGGTGAAATTCCACCCGTGGGAGCTGCGAACTTGGTGATTCTGACTCTGCATCACAACGAACTCTCCGGGAAATTGCCCGTCTCCCTTCAGCATTTGAAGCATTTGGCCGTTTTTACGGTCCACGAAAATTTCTTGGACGGTTCCGTGACGGCTCTGAAGCTAACGGCACCGTGCATCGATAACAACAGGCTGACCTTCAGGGGCATGGGATGTGGGGTGTTGAGTTTGATCAAGAAACCTGCCAACTTTACCTGCAAGACTTGGGAAGGGCCCGGCCAACAAGGTGCACATTTGACTTCAGCGGAACGAGTGCTGGTGGAAGAGAATTGTCCGGAGCTGTGCAACACTTGCGACAAGTTTGTGGGCCATAATTTCAGCTCCAAGGCCACATTCCATCACAACCGTTTTTCCTGCGAACTTCCTCAAAGTATTAGCGTGAACAGCAGCCGTATTTTTGCCACAGTCGTCATGGGCAATATGGTGGGCAATGGTCTTCGGCTGAATGTGTCATGGATCTCCGAGGCAGAGAATTTCTCCTTTCTGTCGCTGAACGAAAAGCGAATCTTTCGTTGTGTTTTTTAGCCCAGGATTTTCTCCATCTTTTCGCAAGCCCAAAATGAAGAAAGACAATGACTGTGAGCCGCATCACCATCATTTTCCAATCGTTTCCAACCATCTAACGGTGAGTTAAAAGGGTGAGTCACTTCCGCAGTGGTTTTCAGGTACTATTCCCCCAGGATATGGTGGAACCACATGACGGTCATGGTTTCGATCCTGGCGTTAAGCAGCTGCGCCCTGGTCTTCCAGACATGCCTCTGGAGACGACTCGGTCCGAGTCCCAGAAACCCATCAATCCAGATCTGCATCAGGATCCATTGGATCTGATCCGAAACCATCCATGAATTCTTCCATGAGTCAAGAGATATCAAGAGATATCAAGAGATATCATTTAAAAGGCAAAACCCGTTGTTGGTTGAATGAATGATTTTTGAAAAACATGAAGGGCCATCACTACAAACTACAAACACACTTCAACACAGGACCAACTGACTGATTCAGTACATTGCCGTTTTCTGTGAAGATCTTCAGCTATCCAGGTGAGTCAGCGCGCAGCTTGCAGCTCTTGGGGACTTCTCGAGTGGCTGCCTCCAATTTTGCTTTGCTGAAAGTCACAGTGGCTACGATCCTCGCGTCCTGCCCGTTGTTCACATTCTTTGCGCTGGGCTCAGGCTGTCCGAAAAGTCGGAATCGCGAAGTTGGTCCAAGATGAACCAAGTAGTTTAATGATTGGACTTCTGGTAGGTCTATGGAATAGGGTGAACATATGTGAACATAAACCAACAAGCAGAACTGCGGGGAACCATCTTGTACCCGTCTTTACCCAATGGATGGAAGCTCCCAAAAAGCTCATTTGGAACGTCAGCAACAACACTTGAAAGATCTTGGAAGTAGGCCATCCCTAATCTTCTTTAAAGATGTTGCTGCCAAAAATAGATGGGTTCACCACTTTTTTTTTTGCACCTGATGGACTCGACCTTTTCTAAAACAGGGGTGTCAGGGAGGTCCAAAGTGAAGGGGCGCCAAGCGACCATTTTCGGTCATTCGGGGTAGTAAACCCATTCTTGAACCAGAAAAAATCCTTCGTTTTTGGTTGAAACCTGGTTCTGTCCCATACATAATTCTGCTTGGTTACATGGACATTTTGCACTTCAATATTTTGGGTTTCCGTAGCATTCCAAATCATGTGGGACTAGGATCCCACGACGTGTTCCGCCAGGTTACTACCAGTGCTGTGCGCCTTTATCTCAGCTCACTGCGGCGAATCTTCGGGAGCAACCCTGGACGGAAGGCATCCAGCCGCAGGGGGGTCAACGTTTCATCCCCTTCCAGGATTACAAGATGGAAAAGTGAATAAATTTTCATCATCCAGCAAAATACAAAGGAGATTTATTTACTTTGAAAAGTCTTTTTGGGGATGATCCAATAGAAATCTGCATAGGGATGGAACGATATTGTGTTTGGATTCCTGTCTTGGATGATTCGAATATACCTTATTGAAAAGGATTCCCACGGCATGGGATGACCAGGGGTGCCTAATCAATGCTGACAATGGCACACATAGTGACTTCGTGGGTATGGGTCAAAAATTGAGACCTAGAACACCTCTATTTTCATTTTTTTTTGTAGTAAAAACCCAATTTTTGGTAGCCAATTGTGATCCATACCCAAATAGGTCTACAACTCTGAACAATCTGGATTTGAACCGACATGAAGGACAGTTTTAATTTTAAATGGAGATCTGAAGCAAAAATTATGGTTGGGAACGGTTGGGACTGGTGTTACCGACTGGTTTAATGGTGATTCTTGAGGTCATGTTTCAACATGTTTCAATATGGGAAGCTTTAGCAAAGTCATAAGCCCGGCTGGGTATGGCCTGTGGCTTGCTTTTTTTCACCATCCTGGAGCCAGAAATCTGGGGATCAAGATGATGTACCCTCTGGTTATGACTAACATAGCCATGGAACATCCCCAATAAATGGAGGTTTTAGTGGAAAAATCATCTATAAATGAGCCATTTTCCATGGCTATGTAAAATAACCAGAGCGTACCCATCAAAATTTGGTTGATTTAACCAACAACAAGATCACAAGGCAAGAACCACAGCCCGGTTGGGAGCGGGTCAAAACCTATGATGCCATGGTCCGGGGCATGCCATGAATCCTTGATGTGATCGGGATTGGGCAAGATATATGCAGGGGTTCAAGCCGGAAAGATGTGCTGTTCACAACCAAAACTGGTAACTAGGGATTTGATTGAATCAAGACATATTGAGGTATTGACAAACCAGATGGATTGACTGAGAAATGGGGTGTAAACATGTGTAAACCACAAAGACCTCCAGATGTTCACCGGAAAATCATTGCAGCTGCATGGCAAATCTTCGTAACATATGATGCTGACATGGCCCCGTTGCTGTTTTTTTGAGTCATCAGTTTTCCACAGATGGGATGGGAGCTGGGTCATGGTGATGCTTGAAATCGAGTCAGGCAGTCATGACTGGTCACTTTAGGATTTATCCTCCAGTAAACAAACATGGCCTTGGGCATTTCCCTCCATGGGGGCGGCAAGTCAAGTGAAAAAGTTTGATGGTTTTCTTCGAACATGAGGACTTCCCAGCCAGGTAAAAAAGGTTGAAACGAGAGGCTCTTTCCGATCCATTCTTCGCCTAATCAGTATGGCTCATATACCCAAACATTGCCTGAATATGACCAGTTCCATTTGTGGCTTCATACATGTTCATACATGTTCATACCCCCCAATTAGCTAGCTGGTCGGCTCAGTCATGTCAAAATCATCTTCATGTGTCATCCTACACACCGATCTCCCTGCATTTATTCTGACTTGTCCAGGTGGTGTCGTTATCACTTGGTGTTCCATGATGCTGCTATTCCGGATGGTGCATGGCAGCATGCCACATGCCACCCAAGGCGCAGTGACACGACAGGGTGAACTCGACTGGTCATCATCTCCATTCTCTCTCTCTCTCTAGGACAAAAAACTAATATATATATATATACACTATACATATACATATGTATATATATATATATGTATGATGTACATATTATTGTATTGTCAAGTTTCAAGAGGAAACATGAGCATGAGGTAGTTCTCACAATTGGCCATGTCATATATCCCAAGGTCACCACATACTCCAATCAACATTTGTCAANTGTCAAGTTTCAAGAGGAAACATGAGCATGAGGTAGTTCTCACAATTGGCCATGTCATATATCCCAAGGTCACCACATACTCCAATCAACATTTGTCAATCCTCGCTGCCTCTCTTATCAAGGGAGGGACTCAGATCTGACGTGGCTACGCCAACTCCGGCGAAAACAATGGCGCTGTGAACTTCGAGTGTCTCAGCTGAACAGGTTGATTCGGTGCGCTTTCAACCTTGTTG
>BGPT01000367.1:201442-252260 GCA_003297045.1 Symbiodinium sp. clade C Y103
TGTCAAGTTTCAAGAGGAAACATGAGCATGAGGTATTTCTCACAATTGGCCATGTCACATATCCCAAGGTCACCACATACTCCAATCAACATTTGTCATTCCTCGCTGCCTCTCTTATCAAGGGAGGGACTCAGATCTGACGTGGCTACGCCAACTCCGGCGAAAACAATGGTGCTGTGAACTTCGAGTGTCTCAGCTGAACAGGTTGATTCGGTGCGCTTTCAACCTTGTTGTNTCTGACGTGGCTACGCCAACTCCGGCGAAAACAATGGTGCTGTGAACTTCGAGTGTCTCAGCTGAACAGGTTGATTCGGTGCGCTTTCAACCTTGTTGTATTATATATTATATATTATATATTATATATTATATATTATATATTATATATTATATATTATATTATATATTATATATAATATATAATATAATATAATATAATGTATATATATATGGCATATCTTATATGATGTATACAAAAATGATCAAAATTGTGTCAGATGATATGTCGGAATATGTCAAAGATCTCTGGAGGTGGGGGTCACCAGGTGAATTCATGGCTCGTTTTGGTTTGAAACCACAGTCAGTGTGGCCAAAACCTCTGTTGATTGGTTGAATTTTAGAGGGTTTGGAATTAACCTACCTGATTTATTGGGAATTATCACCCAATACATGATATGTATATATATATATATATATATGGGAAGCATGATGAAGTAGAACCAGAAACAAGGGATGACCCTGCGGCTTTTGAATCCATTGGTCGCTGTGAAGCTCGGAGGATTTAGAGGCCTGCAAGCAGATGCGCCGTGTACTCCATGCAGAGGCGGGGCTGCCGGAGGTGAAGAAACATCTCATGTCGTCAAAAATCATGGTTAATCCATGTTAATCCATGTTGATCTACCAGTTGGATCTGGGGAATTGACTGGAATTTTGTTTTACGGACTTTTTGGCCCCCTTCGGAAAAAAATCAAGGTACCCCTTTCAAGATAATCCCTCCAAACCGAATGGTTTCATGCTCGTGAAGAGTGTTGAGGTTGATGATGGTTCAGAACCATTGAAAAAATGCAGATCCTTAGATTTCCATACGACAGCCGAAGTAGGAAGTCTCCGTGTCAGTGTGCGGTCAACCCTGCGGGCCGATTGGGTGCTGTTACCAAGGTTTTTTGGAGTTTCGCCATTAACCTACCGTATTTCATCCTGTAAAGGTGACCGCGAATTGCTGTGTATTCCGCAGCATGATTTGTCCTTCGCATTATTCATGACGTTATAGTTTTGGCAAAGCGAGAAAAATCATGAAAAAATCAAAGGAAGAAGGGACATCTGAATGGAAGTTGCAAAGCAAAATGTGAACGAAGTGACGACACCCGGGAAGGGAAAAAGGAATGGAAGGCAAAGAAGGAAAGTAACCGTTGAAATTATTCGATGTTTATTGAAGCAAAGGAAGGAAGGAACGAAACGAGTGGAAGGAAAGGAACTGAATGAAGGTTGGTTTGAGGGAACGAAAGACAGGCAGAAAACAGAAAACAACGAAAGAAGCAAGAGGAAGGAAAGGACATGGCATGGAGAACAGAAGAATACAGAAAAGAGAATGCACAACACATCACCAAGAAAGAGAGAACGATCAGAACGATGAGAAAGACTCAAGCCAAAAAGCAACTTAGTTGAATTGGGGACAGACAGTCAGAAAGCTTGACCGCCCTTCCAGGTGCACACCCGTTCTAATGCCGCATCCCTGTTGGGTGTAGACTGGACACCAGCTTCAGTCCCTTGGAGTGGGGCGGGTGCCAATCCTAAGCAGTACTAGTAGTGTCAAGTCAGGATCAATGAAGCCCTGGTTTATCTATTTGATTTTGAAAAACATGTATTGAAATATCACGAAAGATCACACGTGGAACTCTCCAAGTAATAAGCCGGTTGTCAATGATAGAGTCCTGGATTAATGGATGATTTGTAGCCAGCTAATTCAGTTTCTTAGTTGACATTAGCAAACAATTGCCATGGGAGGCTCGAGGTGCAAGCTTCCCACTAAAGACAATGATTCACAGCAACCGCAACCAGTGGGGGTCCCACAAACAAGAATGGAACGGTTTGATCGAAAATGGCTAGCCAATCCGTAAGTTCAGGAGGCCTAAAAAAAGAATCTGTAGCCATATCATGCCTGGTAGTGGTTTGTGATGTCAAGTATTCTCAACACTTCTTCCCTGCATATGTCATTCCGCAATAGGTGACTCATATCTGTATTTTTCAGGGGGGTTAAACTTGAAACAAACAAAAAAAGAAGATGACTCACATGGGCATAAGCCTCCCATAGACAACAATCAACGATGGGGGATTTCACTGACGTGGGCAAGCAAGAAAAGTGAAGAATTCAACCTAACAAAAATGACCAAAGGTGGATGTTTAATCGATAACGATTGGGAGAAGTGGTGAACATTCACAATCACTTCACTGCCGATAGCCCCTACATGGGTGTTACCTGGGGACTCGGGGGGACTTTGAATCTGGGGTCAAAATCCGGAACCCCTAAAGCCCATGGCTTATCACAAATTTTGAGACACTGGGACCAAATTCAAACTGATCATTTCATGAAAAAACACCACTGATTCAGATGAGCTTCTCGCATCGTTCGCGGCCACGGCTGAGGATTCCATCTTGGAAGAGATCGAAGCACGGCGGCAGGTCATCCAGATGGGACCCAGGCGGAGCATGGAGAAGTTGAAGATCCCCCAACATGTTGGGGGCCATTGCGCCATTGAAATGCCCCTTGTGCACTTCCGGGATGCGTGAAACATCGTGAAACGATATGTGCTTTGCCTTTCTCTTTGAGTGAAACCTTCAAGTTTCTTTTCAAGCACATTTCGAGCTTGTAAAGCCAAGCAGCTTGATCAATGCCTAAAACCTGCAACCTGATTTGGTTCTCACCCTCTCAGGAACCCTTCAGCCTCACATCCTGCAAACAGATTCTTGCTAGATAAAATCAATTAATAATGACAATAGCATAGGGTAGTATAATCCCATCAGCCGCCTCATATTAATCCCTCTCATACTAGTCACCCTCATATTAAACACCCCTCAGAAGCCACGTTTCAATGGGGCATTTACACATATTTGGGACCATTTAGGGGGTGTTGAATATGGAGGGGATGAACCGCCAACAACCGCGATAAGGGTGAATCTTAATCATCTATTGTAGTCTATAATTGAGGGGTCACCGAACTGGGAGGTTGGTTGAATCCCGATGAGGAGGAAATGGGATTAGTATAGTAGAAGGTTAGACAAGTAGATAGTGATGATTAATAATGGATAGCTATAAGAGACATCTATCTGGTGATATAACTTCTGGATCCAAATCGATATGAAGATATATCAGTATAAATATGATATAAATATGATATCTATACATGTATGATATAATAGTTATAATATAATATAGAATATTAAGTAGCATCAGATTCATCATGGCCCTGCCCAGACTCGCGGCTTAGGAAAAGGACGCACTGAAAGCGGCCAAGGAGCTGAAAAAGAAATTTTCGAAGCTCCAGGTGCGATGTGAAGTCAGCAACTGGAAAAGATGGTTGGTATATGGGTTTTAAATTGTTTTCTCATAGTTTTCCAAAGCCAATTGGCTGATATGTGGCTCTTTTAAAACTAAAACATGAAATTATATGACATGATATCATATTATATTAGATGAGATATGTGCTGACACGCTGTAGATGCAGAATATACAGAATTGTATGTATATGTGTATGTACATATGCAGCTATAAACACGCATGACTAGGTACAAATGTGTAATACTTCTGGAAACAAATGACACATGGGCCCACATTTGGCACCTTGCAACTGATGTGTGTGTATATATATACACATATATTTATGTACCCTCCAGGTACCCATAAAGAAGGTGAAACATACTAGAATTATGTTGTAAAATACCACTTTTTGTGGGTACTTGCAGGGTCTAGGTACAAGTAATGTACATATATGTATCTATACATCTATATACATATGCGCACACACACATATATATATATACATATATACATGTATATCTATACACATACACATTTGCTTGCTTCAGGGATCATTTCAGGAATCGGAAGTACCATGGCGGGCCAACTCCAATCTGTAGTTGTTTGCTATCGGCGAGATGGGGCAGCTGGGGTGCAAAACTCAGCCATCACTTCTGGGCAGAAACACACCCATCATATCCTGTTTTCAAATATTCTTCAGAGTCGTTGCGCTGTTTCTTTTTAATTAGTCGCTAATGCAAGTAGAGGATCCAGACCATGCAGTATGCTTTCATAGGCATGGATGACACATTCTTCCATGAAGATAGGAAAGTAAACCCAGCTACAAGAAGTTGGCGACCACTCTGGGGCCTGCGTCACAGATTTTTCCACATCCCATGGACCCAGGGCCTAGCAGCCAGGCCTTTGTTCCTGATTTCCGGCAGGCCGAAACGATCTGCACCTGGGCTGTTTACTGGGGACCTTGCTGGAGACCAATCCGGTGAACGAGGGCTGACACCCTGAGATTCTGGGATCCCTAGGACTCAAAAATCACCATTTAACACTAGGAACATCAAATTAGAACTATCATGATTTATCTATATAAACCATCAATCATGATATAAGCTGGTAGTTTTCGGACACAAAAACCGTAGAATCTATAGGAAACGCGGTGATTTTTTGCACCAGGTATACTCCCCCAGTTGGTTCGCAGAAGCCTTTGTCGTGAAACAACGAGCTACCAAGGTGACGAGGCGGTCAGGACTATGGCACGGCCGTGCACGCTGGAGTCCTTGCCACGTACAGAGGCCTTGCTGAAGGAAGGGCTGCAGATGAGCCGCGCCTTAGGCACCTTGACGACGACAAAATGTGAAGATGATTTTATAAGTGTATCTATATAAATGTAAATGTAATGGTGTATTTATATCGATATACATAAATGATGAGTGTACTATGTAGATCTCTTTGAGTATGCACATGTATATATATATATATCTTTGGTATATATATATATACACACAAATACATATAATCATAGATACATATGTATATTTGCACAACTCTCTCTCTCTCTCTAAATATATATATATATATTAAACATTTACACACACACATATATTTATATGTATATATCTGAGGGTTGTAATCTCTTTGCATATTTCCCTCAGATTCTTCAGTTCCTTCAATTCCTTATTTATTTCGTTGGGTTCTTTTTTGGTCTGTTTATTTCTAGGAAACTCAATGTGGGATTGTCCTTCAAACATGGTGTGTATATATATATATACTCATTAGTATATATATATACATACAATAATACAATATTGTATAATTTGATATATATATATACATCTTTAGATAAATGAATATGTATAGCAAACAGTATGATATTTGGGTTTGTCTCAGAATCTGGTATGGCCCACCAATTTGTGGCCATTGACGTGGAAGGTCTGGTTTTAGCCACAGGATTTTTGGGTGCACTATTTTGGACCCACACAGGGGCAGAATCATGGAGCCCGCAATCATCCACATTTGGTTTGTCGCTTCTGATCAAATGGGAGTACCCCACAGATCCCCACAGGTAAATGGATCTGAAACCCCACTCAGAGTGCCGTTTGAGAAAACCATGACAAACGTCAATAAGTAGATTCCAAATCGGCCAAATAACCTCAACATTAAATTCTTAGAGTATTCATATCATGAAATGCCAATTCTGGCAACGCTTTCGAGATGTGAACCGCAGGGCAGAGTGGTTTGAGTCCATTCCAATGTATCCCTCTTCCGCCTCTATGGGTGGATGCAGACGTACATACTGTACTCCATTGTACTCCTAAATTGATTCATACTGTTCATTGATGGTGATGTGAAGCGAAACAGCAACAGTGACCCGCAGTGGGACTATGATACTAACGACTTTAGCATTCACAATAAGCAATGAGATCAACTAGAACCACCGTGTTTGGCTATGCTTCAAAACTGCCATGGCATCAAGGTGCATCACATCAAATCAACTCGAAACAGATCGGAGAACCATCCTAATTACCACAGTTCAACAGAAACTACTATAGCTAGACTATGTACCCCATTTGTGTATCGTATCTTCAAAAAACCTGGCTGGAAGTGTTGCCTAAAACCACCACCTTTTCAGCGATACTGGCCCACATCCACATAGTGATATTACTCAGGTCTACAAGATTTCTCCAAACAAATCATCAACCATGGGTCCACTAATCCCTTGTAATCCTTGTATCACTAAAATTAAATACACCCTAGAACCAACTGGTTTAGTATTGGATCTATACATTTTTTTTGGGGGCCATTATGGGGGTCATTTCATATGATGGAGCGATGGGATTATCCTGGGAGAATTTGGAGCGACTTGCCCCGGATTTTTTTTGGGTGTGAAACCCACTTTGTCTCGTCCCAAAGAACGTGGTTTGCTTCTGCTTATTTGGACTCATTTTTTATAAAAACCCTATCTTCAGCAACGTCTTCGTGAAATCCGCAATCTTTTTGACGAAATCCCTGCTTTTGATTCGTCTACACCTCTCCCCATAGTTGGTTCAAGAGCCCATATGTGGCTTTCGGTCAACATTAAACACCACAAATTGGGATAAATTGGGCAGATAGAGTGTGCTCCTGCAGCATGAACACAAACCTGCTTCATCTTCTAGGTTTCAAAAAATGTTGCAACCTATGACTATGAAGACCACTATAGGCAAACAAAGCGGCTTTCCAGCTTGACATTGCCCATGGTATTGGCCATTCCAGGTGTTCGCGACCTGCGATCGCCACGCTCTGTGGTGGTGATGGAGCCGAAATCTGCAGCACACTTCGTGTCGACCAGCGCCACTGTGCGATTCGCTCTGCTGTGTCGGGCCGAGGGGTCAGGATGGGCGTGGATGATGTGGGAGTAACTGCGTAACCCTTGTGATTTATCGATGAATCGAAAGTTTGAGATTGGGTTTCACTTTTCATGTCTGTTCTATCTTTTTGGGGTTCGTAGTCTATAGACATATTTTATCATATTTTTTATATATATATTATGCATTACGTTGTTTTGGTATTTCTTGAGATCTTGAGAGTGTTTGAGAGGATATCAAGCAGAGGGCTCCCAAGGCAAATGGGAGAAACGAAGAAAATTGGCTGTCTAATTTGATTAGAACCAATAAATCATGCAAATAAGTGAGTCTTGATTTCATGACCATCTTTCAAGATCCAGTCTAGATATGATGTATATCATCCAGGGCCTTCCAAGTCTACCAAGAACTTTGACGAATCTTAGGGTTTGGGACTTAGGATGACCAGGATGGACCACAGCTGGGATGAACCTCGAAGCTGGATGTTCGAAAGTTCAGACCCTTCGACTCGAGTCTGAGATTTTGGATGCCCGAGATACATCTTCAGCTGGAGCATCAACCCTTTCCCAAGATTTTCTGAGAGTTTACTGTCAATAAATTGAGAAAGTGCACCCACTTCGTGTCTTTTTAGCCGTGTGCAGCGACACGCTTCACTTAAAGTTGGTGCTGGATTTTAAGGAACATAGGATTTTAGCGTTCCATGTTCCAGTACATATTGGATGGCAACCCCTCCTTGGACTCATGGGTTTTGGCCAATTTTGGTCACACGATTTTTGTCTGGTAATATATAGTACACCATGCAAACCCAATGCCATAAACCTACCATTTGGGTATGGTTTCTACAGGCCATTTATGGGAATATTGGGGACGGTTTAAGATTGGTTGAATCCCACATTATTTTCCATCCCCTTTTTTACTGAACACATATGACCAATCGACAACAAGGCCGTGCTGCAAACTGTAAGTTGTAATTAGCTCCTAAAGTCTTGTCGACTGGCTAACACTTAACCGTATGAAGCTGGGACCAAGGCCCCTTTTTTGCACAGATGTTGATGTTGGACGTGTTTGGTATGTTTAGGTGTCAAGTATTGAATATCTTGTTCGGGGGTAAGAGTGACCACCAGGGCTTATTTTTGTAGAAGAGGCGTTCTGTGAACCTCCGCTTACATCTTCCACGGTTGGCCACCTACCATGACTGGGTCCCCGGAATCTAATTTTGTTTGGACATGTGGTTCGTATTTGTTTGGTATTGATTGTTACATTTTCAAGTACAGTACTGTAGCATGAACAATAGATATGATATACTACTGTATAACAATATATGTATATTGTATATATGGATGTATATATTCTATACATTTAACATTATAGTATCAGATACTGTACCCTCTCCCAATTAGCATAGACCCTGAACATCGCATGTTGTTGTTGTTGTTTTTTATTTAAATAAAATACACTTGACACTAGTCATTTATTTTCGAACACAAGTCATGACAAGGTCGATGTTAAGTTCCTGGAGGGTATAAGATGTAACACATTTATATATACATATATATATACAGTACATATATCACATTGTATATAAATATCACGTGGTATATATTACATTATATATATCATAATTATTATGCATGCTATATTATATCTAAGTCGTATTATACAACTACATTGCATAATCATAATTATATCTATCATATTATATCTTTCATATTGTATCTATCATATTATAGATATATCATATCATGTATCATAGTATATATTATATTACATATATCATTATATAGATATCATATATATATTTCATATACACATATCATAGTATATGTGTATCATTACACATGTTGTACATATCACACACACACATGTATATATACATATATACATAATCATCTAGTTGTTGAACCTACTAATATATCATATCATATCATATCAAAACATATATAAATATGCACATATATCATAGATGGTCTATCTATACCCTGACATAATCATCCCTGACCCAAAGTACTCGATCTTCACCCTTTGCGCCAGGTGGACCCACGTCCGCACTGAAGGATGAGGACTTGATCCAGCGCGCAGCGGCACATGCCCGAAGGCCTGCGGGCTGGGTTCGGAATAGATGAACCATTACTTGGGGCGTGGTCTATATTAGGTATGATTTTTCAATTTTACACATATGTATGCATATATATATAATTTGGATATATAATATGATTATGTGGACATATGGATATATATATGTATATGTGTGGATAACTATATATGCTACTATGTCTGTATATATATATATATATGTAGAGACCCATGAATGAAAGAATGGTAGAATGGATGATCATGTCCCATATACCATGACCCATGGCAAATACATGATAGCAATGATTGCTACTTGCAGAGTTTGTTGGACGTGTATCCATATATATATATAATATATATATATACATACGATTTGTGAATGTTGCGAGAGCCACATGTGTCAGTACATCAATGAGGGGATGGGCGACGACCTTTTCTGACCTGAGAAGGTATGGAAATCTGGCCAGTAAAATGTGGTAGTCCCCAATTCGATATACCTCTTTTATTTTAGATAGCATCCTCAAATGTTTATATAAGAGTTGGGAGGGTTTACTATTGGGTTTAGCACGTCAATGTGGTAAAAACCAATGGCACAAAAGGATTGAAACCACAAAAACGCTATTGGGTCTTTGACCAACAAGATATGGGGATGATGCTGTAAGCCCAACGGACAAGAGTGGAGTATGTTTTTTTGCCTGCTTTGCAACCCGAAATGGATTCCTAAGTGGCAAAAACGGGTAGATGGGTGTTGGTTTCTGGCCTCGGGTTTACCACCTTAATTGGACTCCAAGAACCATTCCTGCAGGGAGTCATTTTCGCCACGTGACAACTCCGCCCAAGAAGTCGTAAGTACCAGTTCTTACACATAGAGAAATGCTACAACATAGAGTCATATGTCTTTAAACACCGATGTTGTTTTATGACAACATGTGCAGTACATTCCTAGTTTCCCAGAGATGATTTCTGTGGGTTCATAGAATGTTGCACCTGTAAACGCACCACACCCAAAACAATTTCCCAGAAACTCTCCAATCTCTGTCAATCAAATCTGCCATATGTGGAGAGTGGACATGAAGCTGCTGGGGTGAAGCATCAAGTATGTTTGAGATTGTTTCCCCAGGCCGTACAGGTTCGTTAGGTATTCTCTAGCTGCGCCGAGTTGGAGGGATTATCCCCATGGTGAGTATGCACCTTATTCCAATACAGCGGTTTACCCAACCTTTTTTGATTTTGTGGCTCTTTGTTCCCATTTCCGCCCAGTAAACACACCTAGCTCATACCCCTTTTTAGATAGTGTGTCCAGTAAGAAGTGTTTTTCTTATTCTAATTTCTGAACCTGGCTATACATGTGGCTAACCCAATAGAAAATGGCTATCACTGGCCAGTCCCGAAATTGGCTTACTTGGATTATTAATGGTAAGGTGTTTCATTCGGCCCAACAAATGGGACTATGATCCCCAATGACTTTTCAAGGGAATATAGATATAGCTCGACCACCAACCAGATGAAAATTTCTCTACAGTACCCAATTCCATCTCGCGGTTGAGAAACTATGTTTCACAATTTTTGGATGTGCCAGACTATAACTGGATCCATGGAACTGTGGAAATCTTATATCTTTAGGGCATACTGAACATGAATAGGACCTCGAGATCTAAATCCGTTTGGGGGTTGGAGATGGTAGATCAAAATCTCCAGTTACAATGGTTTTTTCCCATATTTCCTATGATTTTCCTATGTTTTCCCATTAAGAACCCTTGAATCCCTTGATGCTTCGCGGTCAGGCCGAAAGCCTCCGCACTGGCCTGGAACGGCTTGGCAGCTGACGCAGCCTCCAGCGCGGCAGTTGCTTGGCGAATGAAAAAGCAGATCCCAAGTGAAAGGCCAGGTGATTTGTTTAGGAAAATGGAGTATACCTCCAAATGGCTATAGTAGGGAAGCTTCTGTTTCATCCATCATTTGGAGGGGATGAACATCCACAAATCCACCAAGTTGACCAGAATTTACCGTGGATGAACAATGATGATCCCTTGGAATTGGTACCATTTGGTCGCCTATTTTCAGACAAACCCAGTGGTGAATCAACACCTCCACCTGGATGCAGATGGTGTCCCAGTTCTAGGTGCTGAATGGGACAGATCTCGACATCTCGTTGGATTTGCATTCGCAGTAGTCGTGATTTTTGAGTCGCCAAGAAATTCTTGCAGGATTCAATGACTTGAGACATGGAAAAACTGGTTGCTTCATTGGTTGCTTCATTGGTCGTATCCAAATTTTGGGATCCAGTCATAGTCCCTCGAGGTGTGGATCAGCCAGGAGACATCCCGGAGTTATCTTCTTGTTGACCAGTAGTAGAACCTATGCACAAAGTTTTTGGATAAATTACTTTAAGGCTTAGATTGTATATGTATATAATATGTATATAACATAATATATATAATGGATGTCACTGCATGTCACTACTGTAGGCTTACAACGGTAACATGGTACACCAGCAAGGCTCCAACCATCAAAATTCCGAGGTTTGCATCAGCCTCAGCCCCAGCGGCAAGGCAGGGACAGGAATTGACCGTTTGAAATTCGAAGATTCCCATGGAAAATATGGAAATGTCCTATGAAAATCTTGAGTATTCCGAAAATGAAAATCAGCCAAATTTGCAAAATTCCTATGGAAATCGCGCTGAAAACATCTGGAATCTAGAAAAGACATCCAAAGTGCCACGTTGTGCCACGCGATGCTTCCAGGCGGAGGCGCCCGCCAAACGCCAGAAGACCGCGCAGGGAGCCGACACGGTGCGTGGGCGCCATATTTTGCTGAGACATCAGCAGGTGAGACAGGCGACTCCCGTGCTGTTCTTTGAGCCCAGTAAAGCCGTGCTATTTCTGGTTATAGGCATCTCTAGGGTGTTTGTAAATCTACCAGCATCCAACATATTTCAGCCCAGTCAAGCCAGCCACAATAATAAGGATGGAGACATCTCCACGAAAAACTGGGTTCACCTTGGTTGAATGTAGAAACTTCATGGATTTTTCTGTTCGCTGTAAACAGATGGGTCACCAACCCTTTTTGGGGCATGATGTCAACCCTGCATTAACAAGCCCCCGCGCTTTTTTGGGCGGGTACCGGGTACCAATAAAAACTACAAATTATCATTTGTCATACGTGATCACTGATCAATCATAGATGATCATTGATCATATATCACTATTTGGAGGTACCCAAGTTACGAATTTTTCTCGAAGGTTGATCTCATCTGCCATGATCAGAAACCTTCGCCCCAGGCAGATACGATGCTCCGGCGAGACCCGGGGCGAACACTGCAGGAGACGGAAGAGCTGGCGCTGAAAACCCTGGAGACGCTGCTGAAGACGCCGAATCAGTTCCCGAAGCTTTGCAGGTCTGTCACTTCACCAGATCGTTGGTTCTTAGGGTCTCAAGACGTGGGAATTACATGGAATTACAGTATGCATCAGTATGCAATTACCTGAAAAAGAAAATCCAATGTTTATTATGGTGGATCATCGATTTCTTGTTGAAGGTGCCATAAATTGGATCTTTTTGGGGACTATCTCCCATTGACAAAGCCAATTCTTTTCACCTATAGCCTTTGACCAGCTCGGAATGCCTGAAAATCAACTACTAATTACGAATTACACTGTACTACAATGATTATTAATCATAAATTATACTAGTGTTACTACTTTAGCCTAAAAGATACAATTTGGGTATGGCTCGAGGGTCGGACACCTCAATTCCTCGGACATTTTGCCGCGGCAGGGAGCTTTCGGACTGCCAGACGGGTGAACACCCAGGGCAACTCTGTGGCGATCTGGGATGGATTGTACCATGGCCAAAGCCAGACTCGGGTTGCGCGATGTTAGTTTCAAAGTTGTTTCTTTTTTGTTGCTGATGGATTGCTTCTTTGTTGAATGTGTAGAATTTTGGGGAAGTCAGGCAATGTTACGCATAGTTAAGCATAGTAAAGTATAGCTCAGCATAGTTAAGCATATATATACATATTCCATCTTCACCGGATCAGAGTGGGGGAAGAAATCCGGCACCTGTATACCTGATGATTTCTTTGATGGCCTTCCACTTGGCTACAAGACCTAAGACTAGATGGCCCTGATTGTGTACATCTCTAGACACCTATAATGTGTGTTTGCCTTGTGGTTGAGGTCGACTAGCACCCCACTGTGTAAGACTTCCAGTGGTTCTGGGGACCACTATGGGTTACATGCCCTGGATGGACCCAGGCCGAAGGGTGTGATCAGCCAATCTGTGGCTTGGGGAGGCATCACACAATTACTTCCTCTATAGATCTCTATAGTTGGTGGTTTCAAGTATGTTTCATTTCCCACCCCTTATGTTCTGATCTTCCTGATGATTAATAGTTTTTTAAGGGAGTTGAAACTGGTAACCAGATATGTCGAGTGTTGTTGATTGATTCTCCGTTGATACTTTGATCTTTGTTGATTGATCTATTATACCATATTATGGATTATTATGGTGGTTTCCTAAAATAGAGGTACCATCAAATCATCAAATCGTCATGAGACCATGGCTTAGTATTGAACCCCATGGCGACAACTGGGATCCCCATTTTAGGAAATCCCCATATTCATCTCTACTTACCCTCTGGTTATTTAACATAGCCATGGAATAGCTGGCTAATTTTGGATGATTTTCCCAGCTATAAACCTCCATGAATAGGGGATTTTCCATGGCTATGTTAGTCATAACCAGAGGAATAGCTAATTTTGGATGATTTTCCCATTGAAACCTCCATTAAAACCTCCATCAATAGAGGGTATATCTAGATGATCCAAGGTCATTTGATCCAAGGCTAAAGGGCAAATGGAGGCCACTCTGGACGAAGCCATCTTCTCCCTGGCTGCCACTCGTCGGTCCATCCCATGTTGGATACTGGACTTGGGGCCTCTTTGGGGCTTGGTGGCATTGGACCTTTGCTGGATCAAGATTTTTTGCTTCCGAACTTGGAACATCTTCAAACCACCATCCAGGGAAGGTTCAAAACCGAATTCTCATCCGAGTTCGGGGTTCATACCACGCCCTGGTCCCAAAAACATGAGGGTTCGAGGGAGACTCTGGCATCACATATCCGAGCAAAGTTCATCTTCCTGCCATTTCCTGCCATATTCACCAAAGGGAACAGAGCGCTTTTCAGATCACTTCAAAAAAGTTCTCAGCGGCCAGGATGAATCAGGGATGCATCGGCAGATTTTCTGCCAGACCCTGGGGTTCCCAAGATATTCCCTGTTTAATCACGTAAATCAAAGTGCCCCAAGCACTATTTCACCACCATTTGAGTCATGTTTACCCCCCAAAAAAAAATGGGAACATGGCAGGCTCCGATGAAATCCTACCACAGCCCTACAGACAGACCCCAAAGGTCAATGAGTTCAGCGATGTGATCTCCGGCTCGCGTGGGCTGCACATCTTTCAGCGCTTGGCATGAGAAAAAAATGAGGGGATTGAGCGACTTCGATGCCCTTTGAGATGTCCAAGATGGTTTGGTTCATGGCTTACCTTGGCTTACTTTTGAGCTGGAAATCCATGTGCTTTCCTCGTTTTTTCTCTTCGAACTCACCAATGGTTGATGATCCTGGGTCCTTTCATGAATTGGCCGACAGTGCGACCTCTTTTCAGGTGAAGTAAGCACAAGAGCTTGGACCTGAACTTGAAACGTATGTATGGGAGATCAATTCCTGCTATGGTCCTTTGTAAAGCAGACCAACTTCGAAGGCGAGAGCCTCCTGAGGGTCAAGACTTTTAGATACTTTTAGCCACAATGCATGGTGCGTGAAATGCCTGTGAAATTCATGTGAATACAGTCTTTTCCTGTGACACACCATATTTACCTGTGAAATTGCCCAACGACATCATCACTGGCCGTCCTCAATTCAATTCAACTTGATGGTCGCATTAAAGAGAGAAATCGCCAATGTTTCGGATTTTGGCCCATCATTTATCATTTGGTGATTCGCCCAGGTGTCATCCCGTCTTGATATTCGTTGCAACCACTGCTTGATGAAGGCTGATTCCACAGACTTTTCACTATGAGTGCATTGTTGATGATGGGAAAATGGATTTCCCTGCATTTTCACAATTGACACCCTCGGCAACCAAACTCCCAATTCTTTATCCTGCGAGCACATCATCTGGGCTTGGATTGACAGTCCATCATGGCCCGAAACAGCCACGGCCGCTGCGATTTTTTTCCAGCTTGGCTCAGTCGATTCCGTCACGCAGCTCCGAAGGAAAGAGCAGTGGCGGTCCGGAGTCGACGACAAGTTCCTGTGAAAACACTGGGCCTGCGGGTTGGTGGTCTCACATTGTTCAAGTAGTTCTCTTCTCCATTTTTGCCTGGTATTTGGGTTGAAAACACCAACCACACTGGGTGAGGGCCAATGCAACTGAATATGTGTTCTTGATTGTTATTGAATCTGTTATTGCTGTTTATTTGTCCCCCAATGGCATGATGACCCCAAGTGACTCGATTTCTTTCAGTTGGCGGGACAACCTACCGAGACCTACCGTGGGTGAAGGCTGCCGGGGATGAAACCTCGACCTACAAAAGGACCTACCCGCAATGCTTGTTGGCAAAATCATGGCAATTCTACTTTTGTGATTTCACTAAGGTACAAGAAAAGTGAAACATAGCCAAAGCATGTGCCGGATATTTTCACTTTGACAGAAGACACCCCTGTGGATTTTGGGTGGTTTGAACGCGATCATGTTTCCTGCGAGCAGTGAGCAACAAACTGCTCTTGCTTGGTTGTCAAGATAAAATTTTGGCTGCAAAATTAGCAGCATTTGGTTGAGATTGCAACAAACTATCGTACGGGAATGCCTACAAACCAACTGCGAAAACTTATCGCAACCAGGCCATATTGGCCATTCAAAATGCCAAGACCTTCTTAGATTTTCATGAACATAGCTCTTGGCTTGGGGACAGGGAAAAAACGTGGTTTGCAGGGTTTCAAAGCTTTTCCAACCTTTTCTACCTTCAGTATCGTCTGCATATCTTAGGAGGCCAAGAGGTCACATTGTGGATCATTCTTATGCATAATTTAAGCATTTCTATCTTTAGTGCCAACTGAGAATTTACAGGAAACAGTGCACTCAAATAATCCCATCTTTATCAAATTTAAGGATTTGCTGTCAATAGCAGTACGATATTCAAGATGAACAACATGCAAACCTCGACATGTTCCTTACCCTTTTTGTGAAAAACAACAACCTTTTCTACCCTTTTGGGCACGACCGTAAATACCCGGTAAAAAGTGAAACCATCTCTCTGTCAGGACATGCGGATGTCTTAGTTCAAGCGAATTGAAAAGAAAGTCAGAATGTAAACCCAAATCCAACCAAACAATGTTAGCAGAAAATAAAACATCTGTAATTTGTGTTACCATTCTTCGGCTAGATTGGAACCTATCAAATCTAAATCAAGATCCAGCATTAATGGTAATATTGCCATGATTATCCCAGAGATATTTCCATTCATCTGGTAAACCCAATCAAGATTAGTGGGTTCCATCTCCCATGGGCTGCATCAGGTTCCATCCCTGATGGGCTGCGCACAGGGCGTAGCCCCTTCGAATCCGGTGGGGACGGCCTGGTTGCTGGGCATGTGGTAAACCCCGCCACAAAGAGGGCCTCACAGCCCAAAAACAAACTTTGTTGTAAAAAAGACACAAAAACAAACAAACACATTGATACATAATGATAATAATGATTAATTATGATAAGAATGATAATGAATGATAACAAATGATGATAAATGATCATATTGATAAGAATGATAAAGCTAACGCTAATCATATAATAATGATGATAAAGGTAGCATATAATCATAATCATAATCAGAATCATAATCATAATAAGAGTAACCACAATCCCAAGCAAAACCGGTATACGGTACTGTAGACACTATTATACCCAATCGGGGATGATTTATGGAATTAGGTTTGCCGGGTTACTTGGACACTCCCTGGGAGCCTATCCATAAAATGGTACTGGGATTGGTTCGGTTCACAAGCCCATCAGCTATGCGGGTTGGGAAATCTGCAAAGATTTGGTCAACTGCTTTGGTTCAGTTACAGCCCTCCACCAGCCGGTGGCTCAGACTCTTGGGCATAGGAACTGCCCCATTTGATAAAGATGCCTACTCATGAGAGATGGATCATTTTGATGGTTCAATCATTTTCGCACCAGGACTGGCTGAATTTATTTCATGCTATTTCTTGTTTTGCATCATTTTCCCATATAGTCGATATCTCGGCACCAGCCGACAAGATCAGTTCTGAAGCCAATTGTCTCATCTCACGCAGTATGCTGAACTCACCCCTTGAATGATATATTAATGTACATATATATACAATCTCATATATAGCAACCCCCAAAAAGATAGAATAAGAGTAAATCCTAGTAGAATATTTGCAAATGACCTTTCTATTTGTTTGGGGATGACTGCTTATATACGTATTTATATGTTACTAGACTATATTGTATAATATATATATACATGTATTATACATATTACATATATATATATATATTCATTATATGTATTATACATATTATATATATTATACTATATAATATATATATAGTATAATATGCATATATATATATTATACATTATATTATACATACATATATATATTATTTTATTATATATTATTGTATATCTATACTATCATGATATATATTATTGTTATATGTATTATTATAATATATATATTATTACTATATATATATATATGTATATTATAGAATGTAGTATGTACAAGTCACCCAAGCCGTCCCGTCCCTGGCATCTTGTCCAGAGACAGGTCGTACCTGACATGAAAGACAACAGCGCAAAGGACCCCATCTCTGCGGTCAATGTGCCCCCTGAAAGCACCACGTCGCGGCACTCAGCTAACCCCTTTTTTTTGGAGGGCGCTGCGGAGCAATTTTGCACCAGATGGGCTGGTTGGTGGTTCACAATATGTTCATGTTCCATCCCTGAAATGTGCTGATGATATTCATTATATTTCACTATCAAATGGTTGGTTCATGCTGCATCCCTAAAAATGGTTCATGTTCCATGCCTCATGTTCCAACCCTAGTAAGATTGGTGTTCAGGAGGGTTGAAGTAGAAACCACCAGTGGATTTCTTTCGGAGTTCTTTCGGGTTTCCTCGTCACTGGTCGTCAGGGCTCCTAGGTTCACCGGTGTGGCCCCGCAAGTTATCTCTGAAAGGTCTTGGGGATATCAACGAGATTCAACTGTATCACTGGATGGATTGTAGGGAAAGTCTACAGGAAACTATGGTTTTTTATATGTTTTTATTTTCAAATATAGGGGGTTTCCTGTAATTTTTCCCTTTAACGAATCCAATGATAAATGATAGTAAATATGTAATGTAGGAAATGTGCATCAGTGGGATGAAGATCATAGGATCATATCAACTATATTGGATACATAATAGGATGCACACTTGACAAAGATGTATGCCTTTGCTGATCCTCCCGTCAGCTGACACACTGGGGCCCACTTCCCTTACCTTCTGAAGTTAGTTGTATCCAGCAAGAAAATTTGGAGCATCAGGTCGGTCCACAGCAATGTGGCTCCCAGCATGTCTAGCCATACAGAGAGGAGAACGTTCAGTCTCTTGGCCTGAAAGACCAGGTTTGATGAAGGGAGTTGCGTTTTCTGGAACCAGTTTTTTCCCCCAAAGATATGAGAGATTTGACTTTCACCAATCAAGCCATATGCCAAATTTAAATGGAGTAAATCCACCAGGGTTCAGGCTGCAGAAACCCACAGAGTTCGGTCATGGTCACCGAAATCCACACCTGGAAAATTCTGTGAGGTAGCGATGGGCAACCCATTGCAACGCACTCAGCCTGGGATCGGGCCAGGACTCCGGGTCTCCTGAGAAGTTCATGTTTCCTGAGCAATTTTGCACCAGATGGACCAATTCCTAGTTCATGCCTGGTTCCTAGTTCCTCCAACCCCTGGCTCCCACACTGGTGCAAACACTGAAGCCTTCCAACAGGTGCAGGAAACATGAAGCTCTTTTTCTAGGAGAAAGACAGCCGTTTTTGGTTTTTACTTAAGCCGCAAGGTTTCAGGGTCTTAGGATTTAAGGATTCCTTGTTTAAGGTTTAGGGTTTGCTTGGTTTCCCATGAGAAGACCAAGACAATACCAAGACAATACCAACATTTCCGGCAGTGTGCAAAGTCAAGATGATGGGCATGCAAACGGGGAGGTGCAGCTTGTGATCAAGTATCCAGTAAAACAAAGGATTTCATGGCCAACATGGCCAACAAAAACTTGGTTGTTGACTGCCAAGCATAACCGGTGTTTTTTCATTGGATAGTAGCCCACAGGAGTCCACAGTGGTTCCATGATCAAAAGGAGTGCAACCTTTTTCTATTGTAAGGTCATACCCCAGTACCCTCAAAAAGCAGATTTATTCATCACCAGTATAGGAATCCATTTCACATGTACAGTTGGACACGGACCATGGAATATATGGCATATCTAGTGTTGACCTGACTCGCAGGTCATGGGCAAGTACAAGATGAGTACCTCCAAACAGGACTCACGGCTGGCATGGGCTCCTTCTTGTTGCAGCTTGGGATTCTCCCATTTCGATCCCAACCGCAGCTGGAATCTCCAGCCAGATCCAGCCATTTTTTGTCATGTCATGGTTGGCGAAAATTCGACTCATTAGACCATCATTTCTGTGGATTTGAGGAGTCCGTCAAGTCTTGCAGAACGCTTTTATGACGGTGCATTGTTGTTGTATGTTGTTGTATGTTGTTGTATGTTGTTGTATGTTGTTGTATGTTGTTGTATATCGATATTCTTGGGTCATGTCTGGTTTTTCCATGTTTTGTTGCTTGGTAAAACTACTTGCAGGCAAGATTCACAATTCAACGAACTCAGTCCAAGAAGCTTTTGCAGGGACAGTTTACAGGAAAGCCTTCTATTTGCAGGGTACGGGTAAATCCATGATTTTCTGTAGAATTTCCCATCAACCGTACACTTCACACCCAGTGACTCGAAGGTTTATCAAGTTTTGTTGTTTGGATCCCTTTGTTTGTTGGTTTTTTCCAGGACTTGATGGGAGAAGGCACGTCCAGTATTTGCCGTAAGGGCGTTTGCTTGGAGCCCGGCCCTCAGACAGCTGTGTTTGATGTTCCACGGCCAAAGATGGTTAAACTCCACGGGATATCATGGGATACTCATCGCCAATCATGCTGGGCTTTAACCTACCAGACAGGATAGTTTTTAGGACCGGATTCGTGTGAGGGAATCAGCCCAAACATTGCTTATCATTGCTTGCTGCGTCAAAACAATCCCGAATCTTATGAATTTTCATCAACAAGTGATTGGTTGGAAGAGTCATAGATGGTAGATATTTTTTAGGGGTCCAACCAGGAACCCTCCTTGCCATGATCTTTGCACCCCACCGAGGACAGGGCAAGAAGTTGCCATCAAAGTGTACAAGGCTGCAGCCATCCCAAAATATGTGGCAGTGATTTGACCAGTGACTCTGATTTCCGATGGGGGGGTCCAGATGCTTTCTTGCTTTCCATTCTTGAAAATCTACTTTATTTTTGATGGAGTGGCTCCACCTAGCTCAAGCACCGGCATAGTTCGCTTCAAGTCTGCTACCAGCTCCCGTCATAGGCGCCCAAGGACCCGAACAAAGGAGAAGACGTGCGGCTGCAGAAATTCCGCAGGTGGGGTGAACACTGTAAAAACGTCCAGTCCACCTGGAGAACGAGAAAAACAGCTTGAAGTTCTTGCAAGGTCTAAAAGACATCTGATTCAATCTGTAAGTCTCTATTGGAGGTCATGCTTTCGTCCGAAGACTTTACAGACCGACTGAAACCAAACTTTTGAGTGTCCGCGTCAAGGCCCAATATGGGGATTCATAGATTTTATAGTCCTTAATATATGTATACACATGTATTATATCCAACCCAAGCACCCTGTGCATATCGATCTATGACCACGGCTGAAGTCCCAATTTCTGTACTAGTCTGACATCTTCATGGATCACAAACTTCTACACATTCAGATACTCAAACCCAGAAAAATTGGTTGAGTTCCATCAGCACTTCCTAGCGCCGAAGAATCACAAAATCAACCTCCAAAATTGGCCCATTTGAGCCATACCCTGAGTTGAAGCCACTGTGTGGCAGAGTTGCCAGGCAAATCAGTGTCTTGAACATGCTCCAAGAGCCCTTCGGGCCTGTGCAAGAATCTTAGTAGGGCCTGGACTCGTGGTGGATATTTCGGTCGTCTTTTAGGTGTTTTTAGTGGTGAGCCCTGAGCCAAAAAGTGCCTCGCGATTGGCATGGCGAACGGCAAGGACTTATAGTGGATAGTGAATATATATACTTAGTGGTTCATCCCAGTCAGTAGGTGGATGACAACCCCAACTATAAGTGGACTAACATTACTTACCCATCTTGCAACTGGGGTTATAGTGGGTTATACGGGGTAAACTGCCAAGGCTGAATGGCGGGGGTTCTTGGGCACTGCTCCAGTCCCGAGGAAAGATGAGCGTTTGTGGCATCCGCAACTAGCTTCAGCCGAGGGCTTGGGTCTGTCTCCGAATACTGGTCGTGCTTTAGCGGTTTGACCGTGATGGACAAAGATGATGGACACAAGGACAAAAAAAAGGACTGCCCTGCCCTATAACTTTCCAAAGGGATTTCTCAGTTTCCTTCTCTTCAGGAACTGTTCTATTTTACGTCCAATTGGTGCGGGATGCTCACGTTGAGCCATATTATTTGGGTCAAACCAGCCAAGCTCTAACTTCAACATATGGGTATGGGTCAAAATGTGTCAAAATGATTAATCCCAAAAATGAATGGTTTGATACCCTTCAAGACAAAACAACAAATTGCATGGCGTTTCTGGTCCATATTTGTTATTATTTCATCATTTCTTTCAATCCTACTACTGGCATGTCCATGCGATGCGGCATTTCCTGTAGGTTGTCCACCACGTCCTTGTCATGCCAGGATTCACGGTCACCGTTGTTGATGAAGTAGGGAGGCTGCCCCCGAAAAGTGGATGATGATTCTCCGGTTCCGCTCCATGATGGCCCATGGGTTATGGACACAAACATGTCCACTTGATGCGTCCGGTCCCAGGTGTCCCGAATTTTCAGAAACCTCATCGCAGTGGTCCAAATGGGGCAGTTAACCTTCAAAAAATGGTTTACATGTCCTTTTGAATGAGGCTACTTTGGTTTGAAAGCATGGGATTTGGGGTTCCCAATCCTGAGACACTTAAACTAGGATGATCATCCTGGTTGGTTGGGAGATGGTCACCAATCCGTCTCGGAAGGGTCTTGATCATTTTTAATCTACCATATCTACCCATTCTGTTTGGATTTGGCATTGGATGGATGACCAGCAAGCATATACATGATACATCCATTCATCTGGATGGATGAGAATGACCTGTGACGTCACTGGAATCCCATCTAGCTTGACCCCACCCAGCCAGCTCGGCCAACGGGCACCGAACTGAGACCAAACCCTCCAAGCTCTTTATGACGCTGCTGGACTACTCCAGAGATGACAGTTTGGATGCCCAGGGGGGGTACCTGGTGGGGGTCGGGTATTCATTTTTGGAGGTTTCACCATAGTTATACCAGTCAAAACTCAATATCAGTGGATTGAACAACTTTTCTTGATACAGTAATTGTGATAGTACTCGGAATAATTCGGAAAATAATCTTCACACATGGTACTGGATAATACTGGATATGTGCCAGATTTGATGGGGATTTCAGCCATGGGGAGAGCGACAGTGTCGTCACTGAACTTCAGATGTCTTCACATGTCTTCACCCAGAAGATCAATCCCACCTGGATCAACTCGGGCTTTGCCAATTGTTTCATTCAAGGTTTATATAAGTTATCATAAGTTATAAATTCCACCTGCCCCATGGAACAACTACGCATACTTCAATTAGGGTTTCATTGTGGGTTTATATAAGTTATCATGAGTTATATAAATGATGTACACGTTGATGTGAACACGATGGTGTACATGATGATAAACATGGTGTTGATATATATATATATACACATATCACATATGTCTATATATATATAAATATGTGTATGTATATGTATATAATTGTGTATACATGATTTACATCATGATGTACGACATCATGATATGCGACATCATGATATGCGACATCATGATATGCGACATCATGATATGATATACATCATGATATGATATACATCATGATATACATCATGATATACATCATGTATAACAACATGATATACATGGTCTTGACGTTGACGACAACATCAATTACGAGTCACGGGCAAACCATAGGGTCTTGCCGTAAAATTAGTACCCCCTGCATATTAACAAACTAGGGGTTTATTGATCCTGGGTTAACATGATCTTTCACACCACCAGGAAGCTGGCCATTACCTTCATGGTGGATCATCTTCTGGTCGCCCCATAGCCGGCATAGCCAATCAAAATGCGTAGTTGTTCCATGGGGCCTGGGGATTTTACAACTTTTATGATAAACTTATATAAACCCTAAATGAAAGAACCTCTGTTGGCAGATGTAAAACCCCTCTATTGATTGATGGTTGGTAAAGAAAACGCCAAAAACCCTGTGGTTTGCCCTCTGGGCAAACCACGGGGTCTGCGCGTAATTTTAGTATAGTTTTCCACCTAATGTACCATTTTGGAGATTGGAGGTAACCCCCTCAACCACTAGTTAGCCTTTATGAATCCGGGGTTGACATTCCTGTATTTAGCTTTATTTTATATTTTATGCCCATCTCTACTTGAGAATATTTGGAAAGATCCCACTGGACAGTTTTCTTTTTCAGGGGTGAAACCAGCTCCTCCAGCTGCCTTTTCGCTGCAGAAAAGATTGACTCTCTGCATCCAAAGAAAGTACCCAGGTACCCCTGACAATATCATGACTTTTACAACACCTAATTTTTTGATGGTTTGTGCATGTTCCTCCTTCCAATCATCCAATCACTCATGGCTTGAAATTCAGCGCATCTGAGGTGGAACTCCTGCTCCAGATCCCCAGGTGCCGTTTTGTTTGGAGGGGAAGCTTCACCCAATATGAATCACACTCCCCTGAACGAATCCTAATGATTCCTAGTGACTATAGTAATCTATAGTTTATATACTGATAAAATCTGATAAAGATCTCCAAAGATTAGGACCCCAATGGAACAAACCCAAGACTCCACCAGGGTTTCTGGTTGGTGTGTGATAAACGCTGCCCAGAGCAATCAGCGAGGGTTGATGAATCTGGGCTGACACCCCGCTTCTTAGGGTGTCGACCTTCTTCCTATCTGCAACATGATTTAACCATAGCAGCGTCTAGAGCCCCCCGAGTGTTCCTATGACGGAGGATTCAGTTGACATGCCTTTGCGAAAGCTACAGCCACAGTCGCAACAGGAAACGCAAAAAGTGAACATGCAAAGAATGGGAAAAAAGAGAAGAACACAGTTTTTGGCAATATCTCACATGGGTTTGTGTACAAATCGGATATCCAAAAATCATCCGAAGTCCAATGGTAAATAATCACGTTTAGTCATATTCCCCTCTTGAAACTGCAAGAACTCCCCTTTGAAAACACGTGAAAATAGAAAACATATCGAACTTTTGGGGAAGTTGAGTTGAAAGTTTCTTCCTCTCCACTGGGATGATCCTGTTTGCGATCTGACCTTCCGGAATGGCAGTTGAAGAATTACCGAACGAATTCCTGGTTTCGTATCCCGTATGCTCCATCTCTAGAGTATTTAACATGGTTCAAATGTTTGATTCATCTGTCGAGGTCCCTAAAATTGCAGCAACAAATCGTATCACATTGTCAGCCGTAAATCCACCATTTATGGACGATTAAACCACGTTAATCAATATTAAAGCATGTCAGACCCTTATTATTTATTGTACAATCATGTAAAATCCCAATTTTTGATGGTTAAACCACCATTTTTGATCATTTTTGATGGTGAAACCACCATTTTTGATAATTTTTGATGGTTAAACCAACATTCTTGATGGTTAAAGCGCCATTTTTGATAGTGAAACCATCATTTTCGATGCTTAAAGCCCAATCTTTGATGATTTGGGCTTTGCAGCGCCAGGATGGAGTGATGTATGTGGTGACTGAATTGGCTCAGTGGATTTCTCAGATCAAAAGAACTGCTTCGAGGTTTCCAAGATTCTCCACGATGTTTCCAGTACTTTTTCCATGTTTTCCCCGGATTTTCCAAGTTTCCTCAGATTCTGTTTGCAATTTTGCAATTGGTTTCAGTTTTCAAATGTGTGGTAGATATGATAATCAAGATGCTGTGATATATGACTGTCAGAATTGTGTCAAATTTTTCCATGGGATGATGATCCCCAATTCATGACAGACATTTTTCAAAGGCTTTGAAGCCTGTCAGGGTGGAAGTTGAGGTCGCTTGACCTTCAGGAAATATCAGCAACATCGGCAAGTTTAAGTTGGTTTCTTATGGCGTTTCTGATGATCAAGACCAGACACCAGACAAACATACGGTGCAGCAGCCTCAGGTACAGCCTCAAAGACTATTTGTCCCTTAGAAGAGACCAAGACAAAGGTCTTTCGTTGGGCTCCTGAGAGTGCTCTGATGTGGATCAAAGTGGCACACACAAATGCTGGGGGTGTTCGGGTGTTTGTGATCGGTGGGACTTCAAAAATCCCCAGATTTTCCATAGCTTCCAAGTGATTTACAACAGACAGTCAATGGATTGGTTAGTGGGAAATTTTAGAGGAAACCATGGTTTTTACCATCAAATATAGAGGTTTCACTGTAAATTTTCCCTTAAACCAATCCAGTGAGACAGACATCAATCCTGTTCATAAATGATCGGCTTTGTTGGGATGACCCAGGCGGGGAGCTGTGAAGAATATCAGCAAGGCTCAACTGCCGGGGCTTCGCGCAGGTCTTGTGGTGTTTAAGGTAGCACCTTTGAACATGAATTGATAGCTCGTAGTTGTACATAGTATCTATGCATGCATATATATATATATACATATGATATAGTAATATTTTTAACATAGAGATATGGATGTCCATCCCCTCATATTGATAGATGCTAATAGATGCTAGGTTTTGAAACTTTCCCATATTTTATCCACAAAACATAAGATGTTGGAGATGTTACATACTCCTATTCATCAACAAAGAAGTGAGGTCTAATTCCCAACGCGGAAATACAATCAAACAGATACAGGTACCGGCCTTAAATTCTGGCTCTTAAGTTCTTCCTTTAGGAACTGTGATCAAACTAAGTAAGACGCGCTTTCACAGGATGCTAACTTTAAAAAGTGTAAGCCGTTTTCTGGCTATTCAAGGACGGTGGCTCCCAAACTAGCGAGTATTCAACTTTGTACAAATCGTACACCCGAGCTACCCCAACATGAATGAAGCAGGGGTCTAATTCTCCTGGTGTCATATCCTGTGGGAACTGGTTGACCATCCACATCTGGTCATCTGGAGGCCATCATCCTAGTGGTGGCAGGACTTCATGCCAAGGGGCAGGGCTTCTCAGGATGGTACTCCAAAATCTCATGAATTACGTTGAGCACCACTGGCGCTCATGAACATTGTCATGGTACAGGCTGTACTATGTCGTACTCCATACCATACCCTTTGGGACTACGATTACGATTGTCATTTGGAGGAGTTTCTGTAGTTTGTGTACATAGTTTGTGTAGTTTGCGGGTTTCTATGTTGTATGATTTTCTATGATTTTCTCCAACTTTTCAGGGAGTTGGCTCATCCAAGTTTTTCTATTTTTCGTTGGTTTTATTCCATTTCTCACCCAAATTCTGCCGCATTTGGTCCTCATTTGCTTCAACTTTGAGGGTCAAACAGGTCATCCTCAAGGCAAAATCCACTGAGGTTGGTTCATTTGGACCTGAAACCTGAGAACCTGATGATGTTCAACGGCACCTCGCTTTATTGGATCTCACGGAAGCTTTCGGAAGGGGGAACTCGACCACAACATGTTGGGTTTCAGTTGACATGCTGGCAACATTCCGAAGGATTTTTCCCCGAGATGTTTTTTCTTTTTCCGGAATGGAACGCTAACAGGCAGAAAAGGATACACCATTATATTTGATAAACCAAACATCCACTTTTTTGAAATGCTTGGTCTGGTGAAAGCTACAGGTCCTGATGAAGCTCTTGCAAATGCTAGTATGCAAGAAACAAAACACCTCATGCGTCCATCATATTTTTTCCTCGGAAAAGAGCCATGGCCCCTAAAATCCTATAGTGTTGTTTGGAGGAACCCAGTGCATTTCAGAAATTATGGAGTCCAGCAAATTGTCCGTTCCAGTATATTGGGGTAATGGGTCCCCCAGCAAACCAGTTACCCTCCAGCAAGTTAGTGTGGCTGTTGGATAAGCCCTACTTTATTGATTCGCATCCCCTAGCACTAGTAGTCATTGAACATTTGAAATACATCTTGGTCCGCAATATCCTATTGGGCCATACTATCCGATGATTCCCATCCCCCGAATACTAAGCCATCCTATATTAATGGGGTCGCTCTTCATGGGTAGATCCAAATCAAACGCCAACATATCCTTCGGATTCCTTAGGTATATATATATATATATGTACAAGTGAGAGGAAAGGATGAGTCATCATCTATAGATGGTTGGTGGTTCCAGACAATCAAACAATTGTTTCCCCATAGTTTCGGATGATGATCTGATACAATGTGCCGCCGTCATATTTTTTCGGTCGCTCCACCACCAACCAGCTATCATCCCAAAGACAATCCAAGGCCGCTTGAAGCTGATCGATGTGGATGGTTGTGTCCCTGCTGGAAGCGAAATCTCGATCCAGGCGCTGTGTTTTTTTCAAGTTATTGGAAGGTGAACAATGGCGGTGGGTCGAAATTGAAGGAGGGGCCCACTGATGTTGATCATTTTTTTACTGTTTGCTGTTGACGTATACTTTGAGAACAACTTTGAGCAAAGTTGTAGATATCTAAAGGAACTCTTCCAAGTTTTTGGAAAGCAATTTCCGATTTTTCCTCGACAGTGTCGAAGAAGAGCCCAACATCCTGCCAGGATTCCTCCATCTCCTTTTCACCGTGCTACTGCGCGCCTGAGTGGGTCTGGATCTGAAGACGGGGGATGCGGCGAAATAGTTCGTCAAATAGACTTCTTATGGCTTATTGGGTTTCAATCCCCGAGTAGCACTCCTCTGGGTCACTGTATTTTGATTTGGAGAAGGGAGACCCATTTCCAAGGTAAAGGAACTGCTTGGGCTTATCCCCTCAGGTGATCAGAACTTCGCCCGCACGTCCGGGTTGGAATTCATGCATGAGCCACTGGAGCATAGTGTAACCAATGCGGGAGCGACGTGAGTCTAAACTCCTGACATGGAGATTTTCTAGTGGCTATTACATCCCCATCATTCCCCATCTTTGGATACCTTGACTTAGACCTTGTTCTCAACCTCCTTCCCGGTCTTAGAGTCTTGGAGTCTAAGATGGTGGTTCATTGGATTGGGCTAAGGGAAATTTTGCAGGAAACCCCTATATTTCATGGGAAAATCCATGGTTTACTGTAAATTTTCCCTTAACCCAATCCAATGAGTGGTTTCACCCCCATATTCTGATCCCAGCTCCAGAGCTCCACCCGTTGGATTCGCCGAGGCTCGATTTCTGATTGAGGAGAGCGAGCCAATGAGCCCAGATGGCATGGGCATGGCTCTAAAGATGGGGAACCCATGACGGAAAACACAGTGGGATTGATATGTGTATATTATATACACTAATGTACACAGACTGATATTTAGCATTGTTTTTGGATACGTTTGAATCAATAACTCTTCCGAATTTATACATAGCGATTTAATGCGATTTATATCATGTTATATCCATTTGCAAGTTAGGGCAAAACCCAATGTCCAAGATGCTGTCAGCTCGACAATCTCGAGACTATATGCAGCTCCAAGATTCCTTCCATGTACCATGTAATAAGAAAAGGAACTATGGGGTGGAGAGTATATGACACATGTCACTTGCAGCCAGGCCGTGACATGTTCCAAATTGTGATAAATCTCAATTCGTCTTGTCATTCATTTTGTTGAACATGTGGGATACAGTAGGCTGGTGATGCTATTTTTGATGTTCCATGAATGGGATGATTCTCAAGATAGAGGTGACCATGGTTGACTTTTGCTTGGGTGAGTGGCAACCACATAAAATATGAACCGGTGAAGTATCACGAAATAGCCTCCAATAAAAACCAACATAGATATGGAAAATCGACCACTTCTATATAATTATATATTATTTCCGGGGACACCCATGGATTTCCATAGCTATGTTAATTTACCGGATGGTCCCGGATGGTATCTATTTTGAAAGAATCCTCTTGGGGAAACAACACGAGCCTCAGCGCAGGTCAAAGATTACAGTGAATCCTCACTTGGACGTTGAGATCTCAGTGGCATGCAAAGTTCATCTCTGCATTTTCAGAGCTGGCAATGGCTCAGAACCCGCGATACAGTCCGTACCGATACTGAAGTTTGGATGTCCAAAAATCTGCTAGCTATTTTGCCTATTAAGGCCGGGATTCTGTATAGATGTTGTTGTAAAAGCCAGGTTTCTGTGCAGCTTTTGCAGTATACACGAAAAGATTTTGTATTCGGTCTATAGCACTGTGAGATTCCGTATTCTCTCTATATTCTCTCTATATGTAGCCTTCGTATATCTTTTCACATCAACTTCGATGCATTTCGCATCTCGAAGAACATCCCTCCGGAGGTTTGGAGCGTTGGCATGACGGTCTGCGAACTGGCGACCTTAGATGCCGGGGTTGCCCAGTCTGACTGGACAGCTATGGGGGAGTATGGTCCATGCTGGATCAGACACCCCTGGTTGGTGTATTTTCCCAATGGGGGAGTTATATGACATGAACCAAGTTGAACGAGGATCTCTGTGAACTGGATGGGACCACTCTGTACCTCCTTCACCACTGGTGTATTTGGGGTATGTATATATGTATATAGTATTATATAGTATGAATATATATGTATATACATATATGAAGATATATATATATATACACGTGTTGTTACTTGTTGGAGTATGAGTGTAAAAACATGTGATATGTTTTCACTAAGTTTTCCCTGAACGTAGTTTGAAAGAACCAGACTAGAATATGCTTCATATATGCCAAACATTGCCAAACATTGGCTTTGGCATGATTTGGCTCTTGGGTAGGTGGAGTCAACTTGGCCAGTGGGACTGCATTCCTACCGACACCCGTTGTGGCAGGGTCCTTCGGTCCTAGTGGTGGCCGTTTCACAACTTGGGTCACGCTCTAGGGGGAACTTAATTGCTTTTCCTGTCAGTCCTAGCAGTGATCTAGGTCTCAGGGTATGAAATTCTGCCCCATACACGTTGGTTGTGAAACCCCGTTCCTCACATCAATGGCAGAACTCTTTTGCTCCCCACATGATCCGCATGGCCACTGAAGCACTGTGGACAGCAGACCAACATCGGGGCACTGAATGAGGCAGTCCTGAAACCAATGTATGCGAACTTTCTCCGCAACGGACATTCGCATAAAGAGGTGGGTCTTTTGTGACCGTGTTTCGACGAGACACCATAACCAAATGGCTAAAGAAATCTCGGGGGAAGGTCTTTTGAAGTCAGCAGATATAATATGATATAATTATATATAATTTAATAATTGATGTGGTTAACTATTGGTTAACTTATGTTAACTTTTGATCGGAACCAATTGAATATCAAGAGTATTCAAAAGTTAACCACATCAATTATAAATAACCACCGTAAATCGATGGATTGGACTGTAATGGATTGGACTGCAATATCCCCTGGTAAAATTGGCTATACGAGCTCTTGCCCCCCCTTTTAATGACTTGTCAATCAATTGACACTGCAAAAATGCTTGCTGGGATGCAGGAGCATGTCTCTGAATTATCACGACGTCAGCACACAGTCGCTAGAAATGATGGTTGGTAAAGGTATATAACTATCCCGACATGGACTTGTTTCAGGTTGGTGAATTACTACCCAGACAATCGCAGAGATCACCTCACAAACTGAAGCGAAACATGGCCAGATTCCCTATGTCGAAACTGGGAATGTCTGAAAATTAAGAATTTATCCCGTAAGAACCGGGGAAGATGAGGTTTTAAGCCATGAACTTTGGGCTTTCCCATACTTTTCAGACAAACCCAAACACTCCAAAAAACGATCGAAAATCATCGAATCTTCCTACAATCCGAAGTTCTCTCTTGGATTCCTGGTTATCTCGGCTTCAAAGTGGGTCTCCTCATGTCTCTCCACGCGAGGCGGGATTTCTCTTCATGGATTGGTTGGGCAGCATTTCCAAGGCCGCCGGAATGCGAACTGGGTCAGTGAAAACGGTTCAGCCATGCTGTGGTGATCTCCAAGATGTTCCAAGAGGTTTCTGGTTGATAGTGTTGAAGATATTATTACGATTGCAAAATTTGTTTACCCTCTGGTTATTTAACAGTTTGCCATGGAAAATCATCGTTTTAAACGGACAAATCATCGGTAAATGGGTTGTTTTCTATGGATATATATTGAATGACCGGAGGGTACATTTTAGATCATTTGTATAGTTTTTGTCGATTTGCTATCCTAGAAAGATGGTCAAATGACACCCCAATGTCTTGGTGATTCGCACCAGTGGCTGAATCACCAACCAGCTCGTGGTTGCATGTTTGGTCTCACGCCATTTTGACCCCAAGATTCGCATGGAGGCTGAAAAATCAATTTCGGAAGTCTGTGGAAGATGGTTTTTTTTGCATATACTTCTTGAGTTCGAAGTGAGCAACGCCCCAAATCGCGGCTGATTGATGGTGAAAACTGGGGTTACACCATCTAAATAGCCTAACTGGGCTTATGGCTTATGAACGAATCCAGTGTGGAAACCCGATCAATTGTATTGGGGATGATGGTGAACCAGGGCAAACTGGACACTGCTGACGGGATTTATTTGTTGGGATGTCCTGTCTTCTCCTGTCAAGGCACCCTTGCCCAAGAGTATCGAAAGGTCAGCTGCCCCAAAATGCAGGGGTTTGGAGGGCCTGAAAAACGGGCAGAGACCAAGAATGCACAGATTAATTTCCTAGCAATGGATCACAGATTTCAGGTGGTTTATTGTTGTGCTTCTGTCCAAGAGATTCAAAAAGAGACTGTTAGCATTCTTGCGGAACTCTTTCTGACTGTTCCTATCAAACCCAGTCCATGTATAAGACACAATTATTCCATACTCCAGAAATAGTTCAGAAACACTCCGTGAATCAGGATTTTTTTTTAGACATTTCGAGAAATCAATCAAAAGCAGGACAATTGCATGCCTACATCTTCCTTCATGCTCATTCTGCCGTTTGTCCAACAGTGGTGGATTCCCGATTATCTCCAGCTTGTTGGAATATGATGACAACACTATATATACTGTTAGGTAAATTTCACGATGTGTGAGATATAGCTATATATAAAATATCCATATGCAATCTGGGGTTTGCCATTTCTTTTTTGACAAAGCAATGTGCCCTGGTCCACTGCAGTGAAAGGACCTCCCCCCAATCAAATACCTCCCAGAAACCCTAGTGGAATGAGTGGAGTGTATTGAATTATTTTTTTTTGGGGTCAGTCATTAGGGGTATTACGGATTATTACGGGCGTTTTGGCAGAAATGTTGATCCGGTTACAGAAATAGATCCTGAATCATCCATTGAAGAGGAAATGATCCTTGCAGGTATATTTATCATATGGGTTCTGGCCAAAATGTGGGATCTATCCACACTTATTTTTTCCCCTTTGAAGGGGAAAGGGATGATGAACTATAGATTGGATTTTGGATGATTTTGGGCTACCCGATGTTCAGCAAAAACCGCCAAATTGATTTCCTTTCTTTCCGCCTCCAAGTCTGAGGGGTCCCTGTTTCTCCTGTGCCCAATGGTAGGGCTCAGCCTTGCGTCACTGTGTGAGTTGAGGGGAACAGAACAGGAAACCATTGATTTACTCGTATGTATTTGCATGAGTTTCCTACGCTTTATTTGGCCAAGTCATGGACTTTTGCTTTTTGTATCCTTTTGCCATTTTTCCACTAGATGATAGAAACATTTCTGCTTTCCCGGCAAGTTGCAGAATGGCCACGGAATAAATTCTTCCGAAGTCTTAGTCCTTTAAGCGTCAGCCATTGTTTTCCAGGTTCGATGATGGCTTCCATAAGATGCTGGTGGGCTCCTTGCTCGTCTGCGATCACACCCACAGGCAGTGATTGCTATGCCCTCATGGGTAAACCTCAGGTTGAGTAGGTTGATAATGGTTGTAAGAAGTCAACAGGTCATTCTCAATGCCATCAATGGGGCCTATACTGTGAATTCTGAACAATATGAAAACTGCTGTTTGGCTAAGGTCCGCCATGATGACTTTACATAGAAGACCACATGACGTATGCCACTGCCATTTCCAGTACTGGTGCCGCTTGTAGGAACATTATATCATATTCCTGAGCCATTTTCTAGGGTTCCATGTTTGCTTTCAAGAGGGTAAACTCATCTTCAATCTTCCTAGAGATACCAATAAACAGTATCTTGATATCCATACGCCCAGCACTGGGAACATAAATACAATCAGAAGAACGTCAAACCAAAGGCATCCACAACCAAATAGATCTATATGAAGTCCCTGAAAAACAAGGAACTGTCTCAGTTCAGCTGTTCACATGTTCAATTTTTTGTTATATAAACGGCCGTGTTTCTTTTTTTTAAGGCGCACCCCCACAGACTTGGGCACAGGAAGACTTTGGCGCAGTGTCTTTCAGATCCCTACTTGGAGTCGGACAGTCAACGGGTGCGCTTGGGACCACGGGTCAATGGGGAGACTTGGGACCACGAACCAAATGGAGCAAAGATGTTTAAAACTGTTTGAAACTAGTTCATGTGAAACTTACGAATGTTTTTGGGAGCTGGTTGCAAAAGAATGTGTGTGTGTGTGTTTGCGTTCAGCCGTTCACATGTCTCTATGCCTGCCATGATTGGTTTGACTAGTGTACATCATCAAGCCTTTGTTTGGAAGAGAGGGCTACTTGATGGAACGTCTTTGCGCGAATTCCTGATTGCATTAACCATCCACTGCTTAGCCCAACGCGGTGGAGTGTCTCAAGCATGTTGAATTTTTGCTCACGTCCAGTTATGGAATATCACTCAGGAGTCGTTGACAGGTCTTCCTGGCAGACTGGATCAAAGTTGCCATTTGTTGAACAGTAGATTTGTTGCACAAAATCCCCGAATTCGATGTTTTTTTTCCCATAAACATTCGAAGACCTTGAGATTTACTGGGAAAACCCATGACAAAGCAGTAGGTTTTCCATGATTTTCCCATGAATTCAATGAGTATAGCATCCCAATACAGAAATACATTCCTTTTTTGTTGCCTAACCACTGGACCAGGCGTCAACCGTGGACCAGACGACTTCGGACCGGGGAAGTCAGTGGGTCGTACCGCGATTTTATCACTTGATTGAGACCCCAAACTGAGATTTGAATCATGTGTGTTCCAGCAAAATCACGCAAAATATGCACACATTGTCAAACCATATCCATAAAAATAAGAATCAAAATTGAATGGAGATCAATTTTTTAGTGACCCGGAACCCGGTTTTGCCTGTGCAAGGTCTGGGTCTTAGATTTTATCCTAGAACATCCATTGTAGCACAATTTTGTGCTACTTGATATTTCTGCTCGTGCACCCAGTTGAAATCTTGTCAAATGGAAATGTGCTCGATTTGAGAAATACTGCTCGATTCTATGTGTTAACAGTGTTTACCTCATGTTTTCCCCCTTCTTTCCCATCGCCCAACATCCCGGTGGACTTCAACAACCTTTTCATCTGGAGGATGCCGAGGCCTCAGACCGGCTTCGAGTCTCAAAGTGCCTTTGATAGGCCATTAACGCCCTTGACATCACCCTAGGGCCAGCAGCAACCCTTCGGGATAACCTGGCTATCCGGCCGATATAATCCTCGTCACTCCATGTGGCCCAACCTGAGATCGCATAGGGTAAAAGGTCCCTTTAAGACATCTTAGTGTGGCAACCTCAAGTTAACTTATTGCCACCAAATGGCTGAGAGGCGACATGATTTTTTTGGTATTGGTCTTGAGCTGCGCCTCCATGGGTTTCCTGGGAAGAATGGTAAAGAATTGACACTATAGATTTGGAACATCATGTGACTCATGTGACATATCATTTGACGTAATTCTCATCTAAGGGTCACAATGTGAGCTAAGAGGTGTAGCTTTGGGCGTAGTCGAAAAAGACGATATTTCAAGGTGGCACAAATACTGGCAAGCGCCATGAAACCTTCCTCAGCTATATCGATCAAACTTCTGATTGGCGGCATGTTTTTCAAGAGTCGAAGAGCTATATAGTTGGGAGACCATAGAATATGATATATTGCCGAGCCACACACAAGGCCCAGCCATGGGACACAGCTCTTCTAGCAACTGATGGGTCCAACCAAATCCCCTCATGGTATAAGATGTGGAAGAACCGGTTGGTTTCCGCAAAGGTCCAAGCGAGTACCTTGAAGAGGTCTTGGAGCCGGGGAGCCTCAGCTGAAGAACCCAGCAGGAATATTTGGCAGTGATGGATGTGGCCCATACTTGGTGTGCAGTTCCCCTCATATAATTGAGGTATATAATATTATATAGCCTATTACTCTATTACCCAGAAAAGGCTATTATATAAATTATATCCAACCAAATTACCCAGAAAAGAAGCCCCCACTGCATCACCAAGTATGTGCTCCCAAACCATTCGCTCAACATGGGTTTACCCAAATGTTGGGGATTGTTTGTAGCATACCTTCGCTTAATAAGACATGTAGCTATCCACTCTGAATCACACCTGCTCAATTCCCAGTCCAGCCATTTGCAAAGCAAAGCGGTATCATGAGCTTTTCCTCCTCCTCTTGGCCACGACTGTAACCTTGGCCAGGGAATATGAATGGTTTTTTCCATGTTTTTCCTTAGACGGGGAGTTCCCAAAACCATGGGTTTCAACATTTATAAATTGGTCTAGTCTTGGATGATCTGGTGTACTCCCATTTTAGGAAATCCCATACGGTATCAGAAATAAGTACTTCAACAAAATCAAAGTACATCCCATGAAACCAAGACACGATGACATGTGGAACTTCCCCAAATCAAAACTCTTGATGAAAGGCGTTTTTCGATGAAGCGCACACCACTGACGAAATCTTTCATATGCATTGTTCAAAGCAGCTCCTATGGTTGAACCACCCCACAGGCGCATTCGAAACATTGCAAGGATTCCGCCAATAGCCATATCTGCTCCCACCCCTAAGTTGAAGACATGGAGGATATCCGGTTGGCATGACTGAGGGGAAATTCCGGGGATTCGAAGTAGCGGCGAGCGTGGCCCAGGCAGCAAAGGGTTTGGTACTTCACCTTCCCACGAGCGAGCCTCGCCCTCGGGAGTCATATCCCACCAGTCCTGGGCATCGGCAGATTGATTTTTTTGGCACAAGTCCATACGACCCAGAGAGAGAGATATATATATATATAATATATATATATATATAGATAGATAGATATTCATTTATATACATGTATAAATACATTTATATACATATATATATATATATATATTGAAAAAAACATATATATATATATATATTGAAATATATATATATATATATTTACATATATATCACTTTGTTCAGTGGCCTCGCTAGGAAATTATTGGGAAACTCCCTTTTTTCCTTTCTACGGACATATTAGGACCAGTCGATACCTGCATATGCGCAGTTGAGGTTCTCGACCAGGGCACAGGTGACAAACACGCTTGCTTGTGAAACCTACCGCCATATGTACTGCCTTGCGTATGAAGGGCCAATCTCCCTTTATCCCCACCAAGACAGGGAAGAACTTGATCTGGCTATCTCCAACCTGAGATGCAACAACAACAACAACAACAGGTTCATTAATATGACTTTTCAAAAAAAACGCCATACGTTTCATTTTGCACTACATTGAAGGCCAGGGAACTTTGATCAGAATCCCTTGCTCAAACATGGCTTCAAAGTCGGCTGCAATCCCCTCTGAAAAACCATCCATTGTCGAGAAATTTCTTGCATACCACGTCGCTGGTATCAGTGAGTACAAGAGTCTTGTGGTAAAGGAATGCCTCGGAACAGAAGGTCTTGAAATAATATTACTTGGGTTTATTTGGCCCAAAAAACGAACCTATCGATATATGTATATAAATATATATATATATATAAAATTTGGTCCAGATGGCCAAAAACATGCTAAGCTGAAACCTGGATGCTGGGTAGTGTTGAGATTGTTTGGGCCAGAACTTGGGATAATCACTTGGAACGACCAAACCAGAAGGGGTGTCTTTGCCAATCCACGCCCTTCATCTCCGTGAAGAGCTATAGGAATACACCGTTGCTTGTCGGACTCGCTCTTTTCGTGAATTGGATGGGAGGCATCCACACCCTCAAACCATTTCCAAAACTCACCAAACATTGGGCCCCATTCAGGTGAATCCAAAGAACAACCAGCAAGAAAAAAATAGGGATATGACTCCATGATGGCTTTGAACCAACTTGAAAAGAGGATGACCGGGAAATCCACCTTTTTTTGAGTCACGACCCTTTTTCCCTTGCTGTTGGTCTTCCCTCGCAACCGCACTGGGACACGAAGCTTGGAGATCTGGACAGGGAAAGCTTTCTGATCTCGATGTACCCATCGGTGAAAATCCCGTGCAAAATTGTTACCACCTTTCCTTGCTGTTTTTGAACGTTTCATTCGAGCTAGCTTCTCAACATGGAGGTCCACCACACCTCCAGGGGTGTTAAAAGTTTGGGAATGTACACATGCAGCATTTACCCACCCTGCCTAGCTGTCTCATCCTTCGAGAAGTGACATCAGCCAATCGAACTACAGAGGCAGAAGTAGCCTCAATTACAAGATCACACCCTACTGCGTAGAGTGAATCACCTCACCCACCTTCCATTAGAATCAAGAAACTCCCTCCTCGACGCCCTGCAACCATGCATCAAGTATGATATCAGATCCGGATTCGCTATCTCCTCAGGAAAAAGGTGTGGTTTTGCTTAGGGTTGTAGATACTTGGAACTCTTTGTGCCCTTCCACCGCTGCGCCTTGTGACTGTGAAGACTTGGATGAGCTCATATCACCTGCGCAGGGCCGGTCACATAGAAAGACAAAAGCTCCAGCATCACATGTGCAGTCGATAAAGATCTATAAGAAGGCAACCCGTTTTGCTTGAAGCGCCCCCAATGCACTGCAAGTCGTAGATCATACAGATTGGTTCGTCAAAAGTTCCTGCACATCCGTTGCAGGCTTTGCCAGCTAAGATTGCGTAAGACCTAGACTAGCTAGCTTATTTTTTTTTGGTGGAACGGCGGCTCGTCTTAGGAGCTTCCGATTCCACCTCTGACTTGGCTCGACGGACGCGAGTCAATGGCGGTGGCTCATCCTCATCCTCATCGTCCTTCTCACGTTTCTTGCCCTTGTCCTTGGAGTCCTTGGGCTCTTTCTTCTCCTTCTTCTTGTTCTTGGCGGAGCTGGTGGAACCAGCAGCTGACTTGATGTTCCTCAGATTCCATTAAGTAGGAAAGCAGGAAGCTGTGGAAGTTTGTTTGGCAACGAAGATCAGCATACATATGTAACAACAACCCAAGAATCCGAGAGCGGGCTATGTAGTTATTTAGTGTCACATCATCCTTGGTACACTGCGTAAAACCCTTGAGAACTTCGTCTTTCAGGTCGGCCATCTGCCTGGACAGGAAGGAAAAAATCATGCACATTATCATTTGGCACACATTCAGACACTGTTGAACATGCACACAGCCCCGCTTTGAATCTGCTGCATCCGTGGTCATGAACTGTGCTTGCAAGGTCGTCAAGCGGTCATAGCTCTGGTTCATATTCTTCAAGATAGCGTCCATTTGGTTTGCTAGCCTTAGCTAGTAGTAAGATGACTTTTCATCATGCCGAAAGTTGCATCATGCTGAAAGTCGCATCATGCTATATAGAGCTAGGAAACTCTGCTGCTCTGGGAACGTCCTTTCCTTTTTCAGCTAGCTTCTCCTCCCCATGCATATGTCCCCATCCACAAGCACATGTCCCCCTATGTTGCATCATATGTTTGGACTGTGATAGAAGTGACCGAATTATGCCATATGGTGTCCTGCACTGCGGAGCCTGAATCGATCTTCTTCCCCAAGACCCCAAGCCACGTCCCAAGGAGGGTGAAGGGACTCTCGTTGCGCTGCAGCGTAGGAAAAACTAACCTGGGACAAAGAGCGCCAACATACACACACGTATATTGACCTTCTTGATGTATCCGGTTGCACATTATTTATATAATGGACCTATACTATCTGTTCAATCTTTTTGTGTACCCATTATGCATACAACCCCCTGTTTGCAACATGAAACCCGCTCCATGCAGCCTTGCGGCTTTCCCTTCGAGGCCACTTTGACAGCTTCTGCCTTGGCAAGCTCAGCTGCAGCCTGGGGCGCCATTGCTACCTCAGCAGGCTCGCCGATCGGATCATCCTCCAACATCTGGCCATCGATGTCCTGCCGGCAGCATGGCCATTGTATTGTTTTTAATGGGGGTTATTCCATATAAATGAACTTACTTTGTCAGTTAAAAATGTTATCAACATATGTTGGGTATTGACATGTCCTCTACATCAGCGGTACCCGTCATGGTGGTATCTTGGCCAGTCTCATTCTTGTTATCGAACCAGTCTTCCAAAACCAACCTTGCTTCTTCTTTGCCATGGACCACATTCCGTCGGATTTTTTTATGGGCAGCTGCCCATCGCCAAGCTGAATCGCACATCTCCCTTAGAGTGAAGCATCAGCATAAAAGATATTATCGTGGGGTGATTTCACAAACATGCATATATAGGCATCTGAGTGTCTGGTCCCACGAGTGTTCTTTGATGAGCTGGCCCTGAGTTACCCATCTCCCACGGTTGCCCTCGGCTTCAACTTTCTTCTGCCACTTGACGATTTGGATCTCGATGTTCTGCATGGAACCATGTTTTTTGAGAAGGTCCTTCAACTTCTCACCTAGGGTGGGTATAGATTATATCTATAGGATGGGAGGGTTCCAATATGCAAAGTATCGCATAAGACAAGGAACGGCCATCCTCAGACTTCCAAAGCTTTAGAACTTCTTTGCTAGCTTGTGGCGTAGATCCATTGGGTGGTTGACAGTATCTTCGCATCTTGAAGTAGGCTGACTGATGACTACAGGTACTGAATGTGAATTTTGCTCGTGTATATTTTATAAGTATTAAATGCCACCAATGCTCTTGTAGTAGTACTTGTCAAACTTATTCTTCACTTTCCCTTTCTCACCCATCCGACTCTTGGCATCTTCCCCCTCAGATTCAGAACCGGCCGTTTCTGCAGGCGTGGGGGCAGCTGGACATGGTGGCACTGCTGGTGCAGGCGTGTCTCCTGGACTGGTTCTGGCTGAGGGCTGGGGCTCATGGTGACCCCCCTGACGTACGTCAGTGACTTCACTAGGCTGTGGGACATTGCTGGAATCTCTCTCATTTTTCTTTGGGCTTGGCATCTCAACATTCTCAGCCTCCTGGGCCTCATCCCTTGCCAAAGCTTTGGCTAACTTCTCATCTTTCTTTTGCTGAACTTTCCAATAGCTATCGTAATCATTTTCAGAAAAGCTTGAGGTAGACCCATGACGCATGGGGCCACCAGGCGCTTCAGAAAGCGACTTCACAGCATTGCCACCAATGTAGTTGCCATCGTTCACTTCCACTGCTGGAGCACCTGTGGGACCACAATTTTACCAATTAACCTCAAAAAGGAACCCCCCCCCGGGTTTCCTTTTTGGCATTTTTACTGTGTAGAAATTCTTTTTGGGAAAGCCTAAAAGAAAATTTCTCATCCTAGCCTGGGACTTGGGAGACAAAGGCTTTCTGACCAGCATTTGACACGCGCTGCTGAAGTGCAGCAACTCTTGCTTTGGAAGCCTGCCGGATCAGATACATAGATTGTTGTTCAGTTTTTTCCCACTGCTACTGCTTGATTTTATATAAATCCCCTAAAACTACCTGCCTGAATTTTGGCAATAATATCAGCTTTGGCGAGTTCAGCTTGCGCACGCTTTTGGGAAGCGGCTTGGGACTCCATGACCCGACAGCCCCCTGCTAAAGTGTCGCAGGATGACAACCGCTCAGCAGACATGTTTGGACCAAAAGCTTTCAATTTTACAAAACTGACAGTGACTGGCAAAACTACCTGGTAGCACTTTTTCAGTTTGCGCCCGTTTGCATTTTTTTGCGCCGATTTGCGCTCGTTTTGCACTTTTTTGCGCTCGTTTGACCCCTGGGAATTTCAAGAAAAATCCACTAAATTACAAATTTTCTGCAAAACAGACCATGTGGTCCGATCTAACCGCTGGAGGCAGCTATAAGTCGGTTCAAGTCCTCTCGGTCTTCGTTGCGGACACCAACCTGGGTGAGCGGGCAGGATGGGAAAAGTGGGCCCACTCAAGAAACAGAATGTATACATTATATTTACTTCCATGGGCTAGGCCTGCCTTTGTGCAGCTAGAGTACTCTGTCTGTCAACTCTTTGTCAAATTGGGCCATGGTGTCACTCCAGCTGTCAGGTACCCGCATGTGCTTGTTGCTCCAGATGTATTTCCATATCATATGGAGTCCAGCATCCACCCATACATCACCTAACTCCATCTCGCTGAAGATTTCCTTGTCTGATTTTCGGGGGTTAATCTTCAACTTTTGGCGAAGCGGTGGCTGAAACCCACTCCGCCCCTCGTACAACTCGAGGAGTTTTTCGCAAAAGCCTTTGGTGTAGCACCTGGCCATCAGGCTCGGGGTGGGTGAAACAGTGCATGGTGGAATCCAGCTTAGAATTTTTGAGGATGAGACTGAGTCAACTTCAGCTCTTTTGTGCCAGTGAATTGCTTCCGCCCAGCTTTCGAAATTGTTCGGCCTAAGTACAATGCATATCTATATCCTGTAGAGCTCTAAGTCGATTGATGTACCAGCCATAAGGACCCAAATTGAGGTTCTGGCGTGCTGTTTTGAACTTGGTTTTTTGTAGACGGTCAGATTTGGAAAGACGTCCCATGTCAACACCTTGTATCCACATACAATCACTGAAAAGAACGCTCCTCTTTGGTGTAGGATGTCCAAAGTGCATTTGCCAAAAGCGAACTGACCAAACCTGGGCTGGACAGCACGGGGCCTGGGAATCCATACTAACACCATTGAAATTTTTAGGGACATCCACCAAGTCCAAAATCGACGTGAATCCCACAAAGCATTTAAGAATTCTCCCTTGGACAGGGGTTTCAAAAAGGGAGGTCCCAAACCCTTATAATATGTTGACCTTGGAAGTTCCAGACCCTTTTCGTGACCCTGGGATTTTTAAAGAAATCACAGGGTCACGAAAAGGGTATAAAATAAACCCACATTTAAGGAAAAATTCTTTGTGCATAGAATGACGTTTAACCCAAGTTTCTTTGCAAACATGGTTGCAAAACCATTCCCACCTTCGATGTCGGATGATCAAGGTTTGGAAAGGGTGCTCCAAGATGAAGTGGCAATTTCGTGCCAATAGTAGCATGCATAAGAGGGTGACCCTTAGCTTAGGCTCAGCTGTGGATTTCTAGGCAGCCGGGAAGAAACCTTGACAAGGTATATATATATATACATATACATAGTACTATGTGACTATATGTATTTACATGTGCAATCAAGGGTCAATCCGATTGTTTGATTTGCACCATTCACAAATGGAAGCCACATGGCACCCCACGCGTTGATGAAGGAACGCATGGTTGTGTATCTGCATGGTATGCCCCAGCTACCGCAATCAGGTCCAAGTAGACTGAGTGAATCAGCTTCGAGACAAAGCACGGAGTGTACCGCTAGCCTTAGTCGTCGAGTTATTTTTTCCAATCTGTACATGTTGGATACAAATGGATCAAAATTAGGCGCCCTTTTTTGCTTCCAAAACAGTACCTTAAGGGTGAAAAAGGGCGCCTCGTTTTGACACATCCCCAAATCTAATTCCATGGAAGCAAGTAGCAAAAAGCCTGGTGGTGAATTAAAGTCCATCATTCTGCCAGGCTGAAGGCATCGATCGAAGGACACGGAAGCGTATCCTTTTTCTGACCTTGGGCCGTGAGTGCCAGGTGAGGATTGGGAGATGATTCGGGCATAATATACAAACCTTATATCACATATATCGAATGTATGATGTTATACATATATATATATATATATATATATGGGAATGTCCCAAAATAGGGTGCCTAAAATTTGGGTGCCCCAAGCCCCCTTTTTAAAGGGATGAATAACGAACCTGAGGGACCCAAATTTTGGGACATTCCCATATATGGCCTTAAAAGTAAGACATCACAGGGAGAAAGGGAAAAACAATTGTAGCACCAGGAGTGAATCATTTTATCTAGTCACCATGTTTTTGTCGCCTGTGCTTGGCCGCAGAACATGTCCAGGAATTGGAACTGCGGAGAGGGCTCTGGCAAATTCGTGGACCACAGAACCCCCAAAATGATTGCGACAAAAGCCTTCAGGGTAAACAGCTAGGAAACCAGAAAAGCAGTGGTTTCAAATTTGATCGACATGTTAGCAAACAAATTCAAACTGTAATGCCGCCTTGGGAGCGCCCATTTGCGCCAAATTCTTAACCACACTCTGGGGCTCCATGGCTCGATCTCAAACCGAGCTGCTACCACTTCAAACCACAACTGCGATATGTAACATATGCAGTGAAGATAGATGCGGTGCAAGAGTGAAGGTAGAAGCTATGTAACAGCGGCAAAATGGGATACATGCTCTTCATGGACCATTTGAGAAGTAGTCAGGAGGCTTGCATGGAGGGGTGCACCTCCATTTGCCCACCAATCCAGTCGAGGCATTGACCTGCGAAGGGGCTGCCAACGCTTTCATGTATATATATATCTTTCCTATTGGTGAGCCCCTTCGATAGATTTGGCAAACGCCTTAATTCAATCCATAATTTGGTGAACCATGAGCCCCGTTTACAATTATAGTGAGCCCCCTTCAAAATATTTTATGATAGAGAGATTGGTAGACCCACTTTTAAGAATTTGGTGGGCCTCATCCCATAGCATACACACATGCGCATTTCCTTCCCAACGCCACAGATCCAGATATTTTCGCTGGCCATGTGTAATTCACACAGCTAGCATGTGGTTGCATATCGATTTAAAATCACGTAGGCCTATCAGGCCAGGTTTTGCCCGGTCTGAGTCTGGGTCCCACATGACACCCCAAAAGATTACAACAGCCACAGCTGTTGAAAGGAGCCCGCATCGATCATCGCCTATGTAGTTCAGGATGCCTCTGCATAAGCCTCAGCAAAGCAAACTCGGTGCGATGATGTTTGTTTTTGGATCCATGTACTACAAAGATACCCATCTATCAAACACCGACCAACAGCCCCATCACCCATGCCAAATGCAGTGCATCTTTTGAAAATTGTCGTGGTGGGTTGGTGAGGTCCAAAAAACTTTGATGGGGTCAGTTTTTCAGGGCTACAAAATGAAATTAGAAGTTGGGGTAAACAGAAACGAGTTGAGCTATAGTTGAAGGACTAGTAGCCTGCTTTGCCTTCAGCTTAGCTGAATCCTTGTCGTGCCCTTCCTTGATTGCTTTGTTGTATGCAACGTGGTATGCTGAGCTTTTCCTACTGTTGCGCGCCGCAACCTCAGGGGCAACTCGCCTCCGGGAATGGGTGTCCTTCTTCTTGGGACTGCTCCTCTTCTTAGGGGAGGCCTTGGGCTTTGCTTGTCGCCGGTGGGTTCTGGATTCAGATGCTGGCTGGCTGTCAGGGGTGGCATCTTCACCTGGGTGTGTTTCCTCAGGTTTGGTGCGTTTCGTTGCCCTTTTGCGGGGAGCTGCCTTTGGGACTGCCGTGGCTGCTGCAGCAACTGATGTGTCAGTAACTTTGCGCCTGGTCCGCCTTGCTGGCTTTGCTGGTGGTTCCTCAGACATTGTGTCAGCTGCCTCTGCAACCTTGGCTTTTTGTGCTGCCTTGACTCTTGCACGCTTGGTCTGGCGTTTAGTGGATTTTTTTGCTTTCCCTTTGGCTGCTGCCTTTGCTTTTCCTTTAGCCCTCCTAGCCTTCGCCTTTGCCTTGGCTTGAAGTTGCTTGGCCTCCTGTGCTGCTTGATCTTTCTCTTTCTGCCGTTTGCTCTTTGTCATTTCATTTTGCTCTTGAGGGGAAACAATGGGGATATTGTCCAAGACCTTGGGCCTATCACCAACCACTGGACCGTCGAACTTTGCACGGGAGTTACCCAAAGGTTCTGACTCCTTGGCACTTCCCAGGTCGGGCTGTCGTGGTTCTGGCAATGGCGGAGCAGGCATAGGGGCGGATGGGTCAGGTGAAGTGTCAACCTCACCAAGCCGAAGGGTTGGAAGATGAAGCAACGAATCCTGGTCATTGCTCTTGTTCCCAACCATGTCATTCGAAGTAGTTTCATCCTCCCAGAAAGATGGGGCATCCCATAATTTTGTTTTGAAAATTAACACATGCATTTTTTGGAAACCAGGTAGGAATTGTTAAGAATTTGGCCACTGATCAGGGGTCCTTGTCCACTTCCACCATCGCATTTGCCATGCCTGGATCATAGGGCAAGGTCTCGAGGTTGTCCATGTTAACATTGTCAACCATCCAAGTGCCTGGGCCGATGCTATGGCAAAGAGCTGTTGGTTTTCTATGTTATTCCTATACCTATTTTATAAAATAGACCCCAAGACCAAAGGACAATCGTGCCATATTATATATCAAATGACTTGGCGCACAAGCGCTAGAAGCAGGAACAGTTCGATTGACCAAAGACCTTGCTTCCTCAACTGGGTCTGGGTCTTCAATCAAAGCCGTGTTCTCCATATGGGAAAGTTCAAGTTCTAACTGCTGTTGCTCCAAGAGTGCTTCCAGCATCTCCTGCTCTAGTACCAATGCATCAAGCTCTTCCTGGGCGGATGAAAGATCAAGATTGTCCGGGTCCATCTCAAGTTTTTTGGCGCAAGTATGGGTATCCACAGGGACTGTTTTCTCCATGGGGAATTTCTCCGTGCTGGACATCTCCTCCCGGACTCCTGAGTTGTTGCAATGGTTGTTATAACAGTTATAAATTAAGGTTTACCCCCAAGATACACTATCGTTAAAAAAAATGTCTTGAGCTATGAGCACAAAGAAAAGCTTAAGGTCTACTGTAGCAGTGCCCCATTTAATTAATTCAATCTTGGAATCTTGGTGGGGGGGTTCGAAGCTCGGATCCCAATGGTGAAGCAACACCATCCATTGCCTTGGCCGGTGGTTTGCTCTTTGCACCTGCTGCAGGTTCCGGTTCACGTTCAACACCACCAGGACTTGCCGAGGGCGGCTCACCTGGGAGAAGCCGGTGGGCTCATCAGGAAACAGGGGAAAGGTTGGAATTGTATAATTATGTCGGGATACTTAATGGGTGAGATTGGGTATTGAGATGACAGATTAACCTGTTACTTTTCTTAAGAATTTTTTTGCGGCCAAGTGGCCTGCTGCAGAATGGCTTGCGCTGTCACCGGCTGAGGGCTCATCCTTAGGTGGATTCAAACCTACTTGGTACCAGGGAATTTTTCCACGTGCACAAGCATGTTTGAACAGGCATGCATGTGCAGCTAAAGATCATCAGAATAGGACTCAGAATCATCAGAACTTGAGCTGGATGTGCTGGAATCGTCACCCCGTCCTGATGGAAACAAAGAGGCATGCCATTGATTAGGGCCAACCCAAGTAAACTTGGCCATAACTTTGTAGTTCTAATCCCTCCATTTCATAGAGCATTCCAAAGTAAGAAATGACGGAATTCCGATCATACTAAGTCTCGTGGGGGTTCAGGCAAATCAATGCCGGCTCTCAAAAAGATCTTGCGCATGGCAATCTCCCGAGGGTAGTGGCCCCGTTTGGCAGCCCTGCTGAACACAGAGATCAAACGCTTGATGATCCAAGATGCTTTCCTGCGAGCCGAACCTTAGTTGGCGGCAGGAGTGTTGAATGTGCCGTATGACCCATACAAGACCTAGCACACAAAAATATGTGCAGTAGTATATGTGCAGTAGGAGGCACAACCCTTATAAACCCAAAAACATGCATACTAGTGCAACCAAAAACCACTTGCACGGGGCTTGCCTTTTGGCATTGCCATATCGAAAAACATTGTGACATGTTCCTCAATCATATCCACAGTAGGTCGTAGCCCCAAATGATCTATAACCGGGGCTATCACATCAACGTTGTCGAGCACATTTCTCCGTTTGATGCCTTTGCCATCCAAGACGGCTATTTTTCCATATGCGGCCCTTGCGACCAATGTGTCATTACACATCCACTCTTTGACGATGCTTCCCATGCCAGCGTACGAGGGGCAAAGATGGGCAAAGGGGGCAACTACAACCACTGCAGTATATAGGCTTGTACCAAATGGCCTCCCAGATTCCACTAGCACTAGAATTTAAGATGAAGCACCACCCTCTAGTAAATCAGCGTTCATATCCATGCACAAGTTTGAAAGCTGCATGGGTAAACCCTGGCACGGTGCGGGGCGCGCCTAAGCAAGTAAGCTGCCACGCCTGCACGAGCACATGATTGCTAAGAGCATAGAATGTGTAGGTAATCATTTTGTTTTCCCCTGAACAGGTCTGAACATATGATAAGCATATAATATGGCATGTGCGTAACATCCTGTGTTCCCATAGCAGGCCTTATAACTTGTGTCACTGCAATCCACCACCCATGTTTGTACCTGCAATGGCAGGAAGCGATGGACCAGGAGGGTTCCCCCAACGACTTGCGTGCACTTCCACACACAAATCAGGGGCACTTCAGGTGCAAGGGTCCAAGATGGGTCTTCTTATAGCCAAAATGGCTACTTAGGGACTGGCAACACTGTTTCTGCCCGAATCCAAGATTTGCGCTCGAGGTTCCTACATGTATGGGTTCAACATCAATAAATGCTACGAACTGAAGAATCTGCTACGAATACCCCTGAAGGCACAAATAAATGTATCGTTGGAAGATCTAGGTATCACTTCAGGATATTTTTCGGAATGTATCAGAGAGCATATATATATATATATATATAGATAGACATACATACTGTGCGATAGTGTGTCAGACCACATGTCTGAGTCAGATGATTTGTCAGAGATTGTCTGAATACATGGCAGAATAATATCCTTCTAATAACTATTGATTCTCCTCCTCACCCCTGCACCTCAATAATAAACCGCGGAGCAATGTCTATTATTAGAGGGCATTACGGAGATGTTCAATAAGAAGAGTAATCATACCAGGACGTTCTCCCTTGTATTGCCACCATTTGGACAGATGAACCGGGCTGAAATCCTTCAGAAACCAGCCCTCTAGGGAAGCAGCGGAGTCAGAACACCATCAACAACATCACCCCTGGAAGGGCAATCCATTGGGGGTCGCTCAATGTTTCATGTCAGCGTTTGACGGTGCTGTACCTCGGGAAAGTGGCTAAAGATGCTTCCCACCATTTTGACATCTTGGCAAATGACCCCTGCCCCATTGGCAGACCCCATTGGAAATGATGCTTAGGAAATGGGACATGGCTTCATCAGATATCATCAGATTGTCATCCCCCCAAAAATGCTTAACATAACATGTCAGTTTGGTGAGCTAATTCTATATGCGTTTACATGATTTTAGATGATTTCTCCGGAGGGTGTCACTTGATCATCGGGTGCAGGTGTCATTCTATCACCTCCGCAGGAAGCCCCTCCCTTGCCTGTGAACGAGAAGGTTGACAGAACCACCCGAAATCGGATTGAAGACACTTCCAGCAAGGCCGTCGGCGCTCGCCTGGGTTTTGTTCTGGGGCTGATTTGAATCCAGCAATGCCTTTATTGCACATTTTGTAATGCCAACGTCCAATCATCATTTAACATATATTATATATTATATACGTATCATATATATAATTTATTGTTATATGATGCCTACACATTTATACATATTTATACTAGGTGCATGTCACATATCATGACTTGACTTTTTGTTTTGTCGTTTTTCAAGTAGATGGCTAGGCGCCGACGAGTCTGTGCCACCGCAGCGCCGCAGGCGCCACAGTTCAAGGGCACCTTGTGGAAATTGAACAACGATGGCAACGCACAGGAGAGGTTCGAAACTGACTCCGAAATGGATTCAAAGATGGTGCCGATATGATCCGAAGATCCAAATGGTGAGATGTTTTGAGGAGCATTCTGGCATAGCCTGATTGCAGATGATTGCAGCTTGTGTAGAAATTGCTGTGCCTATCGGAGACATGCCTGTAAGTTGTGGGTACTTGTAGCAGGCGGCCTGAAATTTGATGCCGAATCTGGTTGCCCCAAGTTTTCTGGTTGCCCCAAGTTTACGTGTTGCAGAATTGGTACTCAAGCGACGATAGGTTTTCTGTGATGTGGCAAACCTAAGAATAAGATGATAGACTATCCCCAATGTGACCAGAAATGGATCCTCTGTTGGAGGCTTATCGCATTAAGTCTAGCACAGTACTTGAGATGCACTGGCTCCTGTGTTGGTTCACGTCAGGAGCCAGCGCACTGGCTGAAGCGTGATATGTGGGTCAAGGGCCTTAGTGTCACGTCATGGCAGTATTTGTCTGGTGCACGGACGATGGCGACGACACCGACTGAAACCACGGCAACCACGGCAACAAACAACGAACAACATCAGTGAATCAGCAAACTATATACAACTGCAACCGCAACTGCACCTGCAGTACAACTTGACTGCAACTACGACTTTACTACAACTCCTACAACAACTAGTACAACTAAAGCTACAACAACAACAACAACAACAGCAGCAACAACAGCAATAGCAACAGCAATAGCTACAACAGCAACTGCGGGGTTAGCCAGCCAAAATGTGGATTCAACCAGCACAAATCAGAATCTAAGCAACAAGCTGAAGGTTTGACAAACAAAAACTGGGGATTAAATCAGCAGATTTTCGGAACTCACTTGTTGAGCAACAAAATCTGGGAACTCAACCAGCAATACTCAGTTCAAACCAACAAACCAACCAAAGCGGGCTAGTTGGCGACTCTCTCTCAATTGGCGGGCGATGAAAAATCACCAGACAAGAACTTGCTGCTGATAGCCACAGGAATGAAGTGTCCCACTGTCTTTCCATAGGATACTTGTCCGGGCCATGTGATTTTTTTTAACTGGGGCCAGGTGGATTCTCATCGGCCACGAAAATGAACAGATCCAATACATTCCATCAGGGTTGCGATGACGTCCAGGTGGCCTTCAATGGATCCCTCTGCTATTTCAGCATCAAGGAGAACAAACGTGCGGATCCCCCAGGGATGTTTTTTTGTTTTGAGGATGGTGGACATGTTAAGGAGTGCTTGTAAAATGTGATCGAAGGAAGTTTAGAAGTGAAACTTCCGACAATATGGACAGTTGAAAAGCAGAGGTGAGAAGAGCCAAGATGTGAAGAACTCAGCCATGAAGAAAGTCAGAAGATGAAAAAAGTCAGAAGAGAGAAGATAAGAGATGAGAAAGTCAGAAGAGAAGAGATGCACGTGCGCGAAAAGGTAGGAAAGTCGCGAAACACTGTGTTTTTCCAA
>BGPT01000367.1:266709-289209 GCA_003297045.1 Symbiodinium sp. clade C Y103
GCACGTCGCAATGCTTCAGCGGTCAAAAAGAGATTGACCGTGACCGATGTCGTATTTATCTGCATTCTATGCCTAGCTGGGAAAGCAATATCGTCAGCGGGTGCAGTGAGTTACGTTAACCTTTTGGTGGCATATATGTTTTTGATTTATGAGATAGTTTAGCTTCGTGGTCATCGTTTATGTGTCTTTCTACGTGATCTGCATTCGGGTTCGTTGGCTCCTCTTGTTTTTTTTCGTCTGGGGGCGTCCATTTTTTATGCTTGTTGGTTTCAATTTGCTTTTGATTGGGGATTTTGTGGTTTGGTGGATGATTTGCTTCTTTGTTCGTTTGGTGGTTTGTTTGATTCAATCATTCTTTCACAGACCCCAGGTACACTGGCAATTCCAGAATGGTCTCTTTGGAGCAAGCGGAGGCTGTACCGGTCGGTACTGTCCTTTGGTACTGGAAGTGTCATGGACTGCGCCAGGTTCACAGACAGTCCTTCATGCTGGTTGCAGAGGCGCAACTGATGAATGACAATACTGCAATAATAATGACAGTGACTGATGAATGTGAACCAACCTGGATACAAATTGCTTTTGCACCGGTGCATAACATGCAGGATAGACCGGGCCTGATGGTTGAGGTGGTGGCTGTTGTGAGTGCCTCGCTGAGAAACTCTCTCCCAAACCAAAAGCAAAAGAACTTCCACAAACTCTGCTCCTCGCTCAAGGGGAGTGTGGCTTGGAGTTCCAACGCTTCAGTGCTGAACCTTGTGGAGATTGCGAGGACCTTGGCAATCCACCGGGAGGTAGCAAAACCGGAGCGCAAGTCACCATGATATGTGTACATGTACTCGTATGTATGTATATACATATGTACACACACATAGCAGGCATTGGCATCTTTGTCTTTCCACTATGCAACCAACCGCTTTGGGTCAGCTGCCGCGTGAAATCAGAATCATTAGAAGCAGTGTCCCTGAGGCCTGTGCATCATGGTGCGGACCCTGGCCATGGCGTAAATTTCACGAAGGGCGATACACAGGAAATCACAGGACATGGGAGTCAGTACATGGTGTCGAGGTAGCAGCAGTCCAGACGGACTGCGCGCTGAGATTTGGATCCTTGATGCACAATCTTCGGTGCGCAGAAAGCTGCTTGAAGGAAGTTCAAAGTGGAATGTGATTATCGTTGCGGGCATTTCTCCAAAGCAACCTTCGCTCCATTTGATGAAGGATTAATCTCTGTGCGACAGAACATTTCACTCCAGATCCCTCAGAACTTTGATTGATTGCCGTGTGTGCTTGTGTCGACATGCTACCACTGTCAGCAGGTATCGTTCTGAACCATTGCTGCCATGGCCTCAGATGAGTGGAATCGCTATGTCTTTGAAGTTTCCTTTTCCATTCCGACCATTTCTTTACCTTCTTTGGTTAAAACATTTTTTTTCAATGTTTGCTTCTTGTTTGTGAGAATATGTGAGAGTGCTTTTGTAATTCCGTTGAGTGCGAGCCCTAGTGGATGACAGGCTCCAAAGGATACCCACCGAGTTGACGGGGGAAGCACTGGATCAATGGACAAATTCATTAAATGAGCCAGCAGAAAACTCAGATGATCTCAGATGGTGCCCGGTAGCCGACTGTACCCACTGCAAGATCCCAAGCTTGGTCAACGTGGCAGCTACTTCGAGTTTTTACAGTGAGGTGCCGATGATGCTCGACGATTCACCAGTGTGGAATTGGAAAAAGGAGGCGTTGTAGCCAAAAGGAAGTGCAAAGTAAGCAACACAAAAAGAGTCCGAGACTGAATCAATCTGAACCACATCAATCGTCCAGACTTAGGTTTCATTGTGGGATGCCATGCCTGATTGATCACTTCTTGTTTCATGAAGCTTTGCTCATTTTGCAGGCAACGGATTTGGTGACGCAAGTTACAGCCTAGACTCTTCAAAGCAACAGCAAGGGTTGTGATCAAATCGTGACGGTAGGAACAAAAACCATTTGTGCCTGCCACATCTATGTACATACTCTCAGTTTCACTTGGAAGAAATCCCCAAGTGAAGCAGCTAGATTCAATCTACACTATGGTTGACACTTCGTCGTTCGATGAGTTGGAAAAGATATTCTTTTGCTCGCAAACTCGCAGAGAAGCAAAGAAATTGTTCCGTCGCTTGAACGTGAAGTGCATGGAGACTTGTGCGAGACAGTGATGGGATTCTTGCAACCGGCAAGATGCATTATGCACATATATATATATATATTGCATATAACCTTGGTGAACCACTGAAATCGTTTTCCATTCTCCAGATTAGAGGGGCCTGTGGTGAATTGCGATTTGAGCAGGACCCAGGACCGTCTGGCAGAGCTTGGCAATCAATAGTCAACAACAGCCTGCTGTCTTTTAGGGTTCTCACTGATGTTGACATTGAGAGTGTAGATTTGTGACACTTTGTGAAGTTTAGGACATGGATAGAGCTGAAAGTCTCGAAACTGCAATTAGCGCGGTGCAGCAGGCCAGGAGATCATATCCACAAGTTGTGCTCCATGAGTTTCCTGTCGAAAAACTGATCTGCTTGTGTGCTTGAGCGAAGTTGCTGAGCAGGCCATTGGGCATACCGGCCTTTCCTCCGAATGGATCCTTTGCGAAAATGTCAACCAACATCCAAAGAGAAACAAAGTCCATTGTTGCCGGTCCATAAGGCTGCCACAATTCTGAGTTCTTGGGCAACCCCCGCACGGTTGATGTCATAGACACCAAGCATAGCATGTGGGAGCCCACCTCCGTCTGGCAAGTACCATTATATAGGCATGTTTTTCTTTGTAGAAGCAGCGGTGGTGCCAAGGACCAGTGTGCTGAGCTCAAAGCTCCGAAGGCTTGTACCTCAGCACCCCAAAACAGTCTGTGATGCTCCTTCGCCGCCAAGCATCTTGCAAGAGAGTAGTTCCCAGCAGTTCTTGGCTAGCTTACACATTTGCCTTCTTGTTTGAGCCGTGTCAACATGAATCCCAAATAGATTTTACAAGTTTTTGCTTCCAGAACGGCCCAGAGGTCTGACTCGCACTCCTACTGTAAACCTTCATTGTTAGCCAGTGTGATGCAGGCCATGTGAACTCTGCCCAGATGTTAGAAGAGTCAGGGGCCAATTCCAGACGTCGCCCGCACTTCTGCCCATCTCTATATAACTTGTCTTGGACTGCTTTGGGACATCTATTCAACTCACGAAACAAGTTGCAACACTTGTTGAAAGTGCACTGCTGGATAGTGTTGCCGAAGAGAAAACACCCAGTTTGACGTTTGCAACTCTTGCGCTTCTTGCGCCTCTACACTTATGTGAGCAGCAAGGTTCTTGAAAAGAATGGCTGGGTCCGGGGTGCCTTGGCACTGCTTCAACCCCTTGTAACCGTATTGTAACCTTTCAAACTTTCCAAACTCTGTATACTTTAAGTGACTTTAACAATTCTTTAACCCCAATTCCTTTCTATTGCTCTTGTGCCATGGAGCTGTGAAGCCATGGAGACTACAAGGGTAGCAGTTCTTCATTACTTTCCTTTCAAGAGCAAGACGCTACACGTGTGTCATACTGTGTTCATGTTCAAAATGTATGCAGAGCTGCTGAAGTAGATGTGATTGGCTGGGAAATGCTTCGGAAATGCCTGTCAATCAACACAGTTTTGAAAACAATCTTGTACGACTAGTCCACACGAGTCCTAGACAGAAGCTGAGAGGTCAGTTTCGATCTCCACCAGTTCGAGAGCTACTGTTGAGGCACGGACTTGGAGACCAAATTGGACACAAGACATACAATGCTATTGATACAATGGTACATGTACACATGCATATGAGTTTTAAGATACTTATACAACGCTCTGAGTACTTTCAAGACAGACATGATCGATGTTCCGATGCGTCTAAGAGTTGGACGTTCAGGGAGCTGCGGGAAATGGCGAATGCGGTGAATTCTGCCCATGCAGCAAGTGCAGCACATGCTGTGCGAGCCCTGTATTTAGGTCACAACAAAGATACACTGGAACGTATAGCACATTATAGGCAGATCATAGGCAGATTATAGCAGCCTAGCTATGCCAAAAGATCCGAGGATAATGGACAAAGCCTTCTCCCAATTCGGTCGGGGCTCCCAAGAAATTGCTGTGCTTTTGGAGTGCGTCCTGAAAGTCAAATTTTTCAGCAACTTTTCAAAATCATGCAAAATCCATCATTTCGCTCAAAGAAGCTGCATGGAAGCACAGCTTCGCAGGCTGGACGATGACCGCCGGTTTGAGAGGCAATACACCTTCGAGGCGAAACCTGAGACTGGCCGAGGATTCTCATGCAATCAACTTTTCAATCGGCTTCTCTTAAGATCTCTCAAGCAATGTACCTGCTCAGATCCAGCCGCCAACCATACGCAGTGAAGTGGAACCATTACGAGGTAGCTAGTAGAAGGTAGATGGAATTGACTCCAATTGCTGGTACTTTTCCACATCTACTGCAAATGCCCTGGCAATCTATCTCCATTTAGCACGCAAGTGTTGTTACCATTGTTTTCTCGGAACTGTTTTCAACAGTACAGCACCATAAGTCCTCATTGCATCATCAACGGACTTAGCTGGCAGAGCACCACATCGGGCACCACAGAGAAAACCGTGTGAAACTCCTCTTCTGAAACCTCATGCTTTATCACCTGAGAGCCTGAGTGCTTGTTAACAGGTTTGATTTTGTAGACAAGGATTGGATCCTTGATATCTATCAAGCCGCCCTTCCAAAAGAGATCATCATTGTGCTGCGACAAGGTGTTGCAAGTGCCCATTTCCAATGTGGCTTGTCAGTTAGAACAATGCAAGTGTCATGTGAATGTTGTGAATGTGTCATGCTCTTCGTACGCATTCAACAACTTCGGTTTTGAACGTCCCAGTTCCATCCCGGCTTGTTTTGGGCTTTGTTTCTCCTCAAGCGACCTTGCAGACCTTGCAGGAAAAAGAAGCACCAGTCGGTGAGGGCACCTATGGTGCTGTGTACCGCGCCTTCTGCAATCTCTCGACACCCTGGCTGACATTAGAATGATTTTAGAACAATCCCATTTCAGAATACAGCAGAGTCAGCCAACTCACTTGTGCACGCGGACCAAAGACCCGATCTGTGGTGAAGTATCCCATGCATGTAAACTATGTAGATTATGGTGTCCTCAAACATCAAACAAAGACTGCCAGGAAAAAGACGGTCGCCATCAAGCGAGTCAAGATGGAGCATGAAGATGAGGGTGTCGGGATGCAAAGCATATAGATGGAAGAAGCGCCGCGGTGTTCGTCCTCACCGTGTATGGTGGGATCACAACAAGTTATTGGTATCAAAGTTGATCTGTAGAAGGTAGGATTTTTGATGACCACAACCATGCCAACTTTCTGTGGTTGATAAATTGATAACACATGCATGAACATCTTGAGCACATGGAACGTAGAACCCTGGAATTACCATGACCTTGGAAGTTAGTACAACAGAACGAAACATTGGAATACCAAACCTCATCCGCACAAGCACACACACACACACTGGCTATCAGCAGCGCAATATCCTTCCAAACATCATTGTCACTGTTTCTGTTCTCCAATTGTTCTGGAAACGATAAACCCTTTCAGATGACACGAACTTTCGCCGGTGGACTAAGATGCCCAGCACTGCCATCCGCGAAGTGGCAGTATTGAAGGTGCAGCGCACTGTGAAATCAAGGTTGAAAAAAGAAAGGAAACCAAACAGTCAAACAGTCTCTACTTTTACACATTGACTTGTCCAGTACTCTCCAGGCAGCGGATCATCCGAACGTGGTGAAATTGTGCAGGACTAAACTTAATCCCTGTACTTTCAGATGCTGAAGCAAGAAGGTTTCTTCCCTCGAGACTTGCCACATCCACTGACGTTGAGGTTGGATGTGGCTTGCAGTCCTGGGCGTTTGCATTTAATTTTTGAGTTTGTGGACTCCAATCTGAAGCAGCCAGAGTCTCAGCATAGTTCGTGACGGCTACATGGGCTTTGTGTGAATGACCTTGCAAGTGTATGCAAATGTCATTTTGCACAGTCTCAGATGTATGCAATGACTATACATTGGCAATCGTAAGGTACATGAAGAAATTTGGGCTTCGTCTGGAAGCAGGAGTTGTGTGATTCCGAGACAACACAACTGACACGACTACAGAGTGCTGAGGCAAAGGTGCTGTCAGTGCTCTCACTCGTTACACTCGACATTTTCCAAGGTCCGTGCGTTGCACAAGCAGCTGATGCAAGGGATTGACTACTGCCACGCCAGAAGGTGCATCTCTTGCCCACCCGAGTACCGCAATGTTCCCTCGTGTCCCCTCACCTTGTGCTTGAGCGACAGAATGGCAGTTGTATAATTTGTAGATACAGATGATACAGTCGATTTCTTATGAACTTTCTTATGAACTTTCTGATCGGAGGATTATTCACAGAGACCTGAAGCCAGCATCCAAGTGGACCTTGTGAAACATGGCTATTCTTGTTGCACGACGAAGACCTTGCATATATTAGGGGAGACTGTGTTGTACTTTAGAGTTTTTGTTCCAATTGCAGCCTCACCAGAATGGACCCAGTGACAGCATTTCCAATACACCCAATCCTGAGGCCTCAAAACATTCTGGTAGATGGCCAGGAATGGACGAACCCTTTCGAGTCCATTTGCATGCAGTGCCAACTGCGTCCTTTTCTTTTTGGTGCGCTGAACCCTGCAGTTGCAGGATAATTTGAAGATTGCTGACTTTGGCATGGCACGTGCAGCTGGCTAAGATATCCATCAGTGGTTGGTTGTGAGACTTTAGCACCAAACCCCGGAGAAACATCTGAATGACGTGGAATACAGCTGAGGACGATGGACTCTGTTCCACGGAGTCATGACTAGCAAGCCAATGGTTCAATGGACTCAAAGCATCTCAAAGCAACACGACAAGGCCTTCAACTTGCCGATTCCCAAGTACACTCACGAGGCGCTGTGATGCTGCAGCTGCGATGTATCCATGAAATGATTTTTTGTGACATGCTACATCTACTACAGGATACCATAGTCGCCTGATGTGTTTGTGTGTGTGTTTCTTTTTCCCCGTTCATTTTTTTTTAAATGGATAGCATCAATCTTTCCATCCTCCTTGAATCCTCCTTTGCTATCCTGTGCTTTTGAATGCTGTCCTGCAGGTTGTTACAACATGGTCTGCTCCCCAAGCCTGAACACAGATACAGTGACACCCTAGCTGCTAGCCCTAGCTGTGGGAGAAGCACATGGAGCTGATCGGAGTCTGTTGGAGTTTGAAATTTCAGTCTAGATTGGCTCTATATTGGCCAAATCGGAGCTATGAGATCCAACTGACTTAGGTATCGACCACCTGAGATACTTTTCGGCTGTGAAGACTACTCTTTGGGAAGCCTCCTCAGACGACGTGCACAATAGCTCGACAGAACTCTGGCCTAAACTCACATGCTCTACAATGTCTCTACAATTCACAGTCCAAGCTCATTGATGTTGTTTTACTCTGCATGACATGCGAAGCCAAAGGAAAAACTTGACCAACATGCTTGTGCAACAATTTTCTCTCCTGAATGGATCACCTTGTTTCCAAAGCTGCAGGGGTAGATGTTTGGAGTGCTGGATGCATCCTTGGTGAGATGGCAACTGGTTTTGGGCTCAGCTGGGAGACACAGCACAGGCACAACATCACGACATCTCTAAGTTTCAAAGTCTCAGTTGTGTAAGAGCACAACATCGCTACGAGGTGCCGCGCTGTTCCATGGAGACAGTGAGATTGACACCATCTTTCAGATCTTCAAAAAGCTTGGCACACCTTGTGAGGCCAGGGTAAAGAGAGTGCAGAGATTTACAGAGCATACTGCAGGATACGTAGAGTTTCCTGTGCTATGTAGTCGTTTTAGTGCAACTAAGCTACAGGACTATGGTATGTTCTGGCCATCAAAGAGCTTTGTTGGGCAGAAGGCAAAGATATTGATAGCACCGCTGTTGATTTTGAACCGTTTCACAATCCGAAGGAAGAATAGGCCCAACAAGATCCAACAGGACACACGTATTCAAGTCCACAGTGATCACTGAAGATCGAAGTTTTGTATCGATGCAGGTGGAGTGGCCAGGACTTTCTGAACTGCCAGACTTCAAGCCATCATTCCCACAGTTCGTGTCTTCAGTTCTTCCAGCGACCTGACGAATCCACACAAAACAAAGCAGATGCAGATCAAGCTGAAAGGTTCTAATGCATCAAGGAAGCACCGACAGCTGAGAAACATGCCAACATTTGTTTGGCGCAGAGCCAATGACCGGCATTGGATGCCTTACACAAGAATTGGATGCTGATATGAACTTTTCTACGCGCATGCTGCAGCTACTGGAAACAAAGTTACATTATGAATTATGAGTGATGAACAATTCTGCATACTACTTTTCGATACCTCCAAAACTTCCATCGACTCAGTCCTCCAGCAGCACCAGCAGCACCACCAAACCCACCAGCAACACCACCACCAACTACAACACAACTACAACTACAACTCCAGCTCTCTCTCTCTCTATCTCTCTCTCTCTCTCTCTTTCTCTCTCTTCCTCTGTGAAAATAATATGCTAAACCAAGCCCAGCGAACGTTGTTTCCTTCCGAGGTGGCGGAAACGACCTTGGAGCGAGATTCGCAACACTGTTGCTCAACTCGGCTCCGTGCCTGCCTGAGTAACCACCAGTTGAGCCGTGGTGCTCAATGGCTTAGGATCACTTGCAGAAACTGGCATCGCCTGATTGATCATGATTGTGAACGTAGATAAATCCTAAATGCCTTTCATTGCCTTTCATTTGCAAGGCTGGTACGCGACTTCTGGACCTTGCACAGAAGAAGTCGTTTGTCCATGCAGTTGCGGTTTTGTGTAGTATGCAGCAGTATGCAGCATGTTTTGCACTGCGTGCCCCGGAAAGTTCTGCAGCAGGATGCCATGCTGCGCTATGATCCACTCCACAGGATCTCAGCAAGACAGACACTGCTACATGAGTCTCCCGCTCAGACAACAGTTTCCCCCCGAAATCGCGATGTAATATTGGCAAAACTTACACGATTCATCATCCCATGTTGGATTTTAGGTGGCTTCAATCAACTGCAAAGCTTCATTCATGCAGTCTGAGCAGTACAGCCGACTGTTTCAGGCCCCTAGTCTGTTTCTCACTATCTGCAATTTCTACCTTGCCCTGCCCAAATGCAAGGTATTTCTCAGTGCTCGATGACGTCGATGCGAACATGACTTCTTAGATATTGATGCTACAAATAGCTCAATCGCAATGTTGCCGAGATGTATCCAAATAATTGATGCTCTGCTATGAGCAATTCACTCACCATGAGTGCAACCTGCATTTGCACGCTGCATGATTTGTCCATCTCGCCCAAAATATAGCCGATAAAGGAATGATACTGACATTTGACAGACGTATCCTGCTGTCTTTGTGTTTTACAAAATTTCAAAGGTCCTGGTTCCTTGCTCAACCGATACAGGATTCCTCTACTTCTTCTGCCCCTGCTTAGGTGGCAAATTGCCCTGGTCAGTATTACCATTAACATTACAGACAATGCATCTGACCGATTGCAAATGACCGCACAGCCAAGGCAAGTCAAGGCATGTCATGTTCCATGATGTTGGGCACAAACAACGCAGAACAGCTCAGATATCCTACATGAGCCTATCTATTTCTTTCCCCTCTGCCGCTTCTGCCTCTCGTGGTGTTTGGTGGCCCCTTGTCCGACATTTTGTCAGTGCCGTTGTACAGAACTCCAAGGCAAGGCTGGCGAATTCTGAGCCAATGAAGCGTTTAGACGCCAAAATCAGGATTCCTTTCTCACAGTTTGATGAAGCTTCTTCTTCGAGCTTGCCACTCTTGCGTTGTTGTGCTGGGAAGGAGGACTGCGCATGGACACAAACACACACTTGACACCAGACGACTTACTCTACATCTACATAAGCACATATCTTTACACAGACACGCACACACCGCGCACACACACACATGTGTATATATATATATAATATATATATATATGTATGTATGCATATACATATAACACAAGTGCACAAATATCATGATATATTTACAAAGGACCATAATGCAGCATTCACATTTTGACTGATGTGGCTTGATGAAGGCGCGGCCATTGAAGCTCAATTTTTTTTTCGTTTTTCTTGCACACAATGGGACGCGTCAAAGGCAGACCCGGCTGCAACGCATGTCGATTGACTTTGAGTCCTAGAAGAAGTCTACTTGCACGATTTTGCATGCCGACTTGGTTAGCAACTCTTTTCAGCTCGACTTGCAGGATCTTACATCTGATCTTCTTACACAAGTGCTCTTCAAGATCATTTTGACTCAATCAGAATGATTTTTGCTTCACATTTCATTTTGTCACAAAGAGTTGAAATCAATGAAAACCATCAACGTTCTGGTGTCACCGAAAGATGGGCACCTTATGCAGACAAATCATTGCATCAGGTGCCGCAGTTTTGGCAGTTGGTGGAGGACTTTGCGGAGCACTTATCTACAGCATCCTACAGCATCCTACAGCATCAAGTAGGATGACCAGAATGCAATGAGAATGCAGCTTCAGGACGCTCAGGGAACATTGACCTTGGTGGGATGACAGTCAGGTCTTGCTCCAAGTTTCGTTCCTCTCTTGTCAAGCTCCTCTGAAGTGCGCGCTGGTGGGCATGCTTCTTGGCTGGCATCGTAGCTGTTGTGCCAGTTGGAGCTAGGTGCTGGTATGGTAAGTTTTTACAAGTGCTGAACTTTGATGCGTGGCACTTTTCAGTCTTGTGCAATTGTGTTGGGTGCCTGCAAGTATGTTTGGCTGCATCTGGACATGTTGCAAACTGCGAACTGAAGAAACATCCAGCAGGTTAAAAGCAAAAACAGATGTATGACATGGTATATTGTTAAACATCGTCCAACAATGTTAAATAATGTTAAATACACATTGAAAGGATGCTTGGCAGAGAAACTTCCGAGCTACAGACTATATAGTTAGATTGGGCACAGCTTGGAAATCCAATAGTAGAGTGCTGCATTGCAGTTGGAACGTCTCCGCGAAGGGAGCCGCCAAAGTGTTCGTGTCTGCATGCTGTCTTTGTGTTTGGTGAGTGGCTGCGTCTAGGGACCCCTGGCTGTGATTGCTAGCGCACGGTCATTGCTTTTTTGTTCCACTTCTGCGAATTGCACAGGGTAGGCTATGTCTGGGCTCTGCCTGCCTCCTGGATTTAGCGTAGCGGGTGCTACTTGCTTCACGGTTCAATTCTGTTGCAAAGTGCTTTGAGCATCATGCAATACGAATATCATCCCGGAATTGTATTCTTCGCGGTGTTGCTGTCTAGTCTGGGCACCTGCCCCGGTCTCAGTACTGCCATGGGGCTTTGTGAGTGCTCCAAATGGCCTCCTGACACTGCCAGCTGCCTTCGCCTATTGATCTTGGGAGTTCTTGGGGCATTTGGATGTCCTTAGTTGGCTGAAGTACCCTGCAGTACCCTGCAGTCTGGTTGTATAAAAACACTGTGCAAATCAGCAGGATCAATCACTCGAACCAATCTGCAGCAATCAATCTATCAGTACTTCAGTAGATCAGTGAAGGAGCAAGGCAGCAGATCTACCAATTCCGACCAACAGATCAACAAAGCAACCAATAAATCAATCGATCGATCAACTGGTCATCAAACGACAATTCTTTCCCAAAAGGCCTTTTGTCACATGCATTGCTTTCTCGATCCTTTGAAACTCTTGCGCATCGGCTTGTTTAGTGTTTGCTGTCGCATGGTCATCAGACTCACTGAGTCTCAATTCTTTTCTGCAGAGGTTGGGCCAGAGTCGCAGACATCCTTCATGACAGCTGGCCCTCGCAGTCCAGGCAGCATTGGGAGATTCATAGAATCAGTCCTGGATACTCACAAAGAGTTATGATTCTAGTGGGGGAACAAAAATCTGAGGCTTTCTTTTCACTGATGCTCTGCCACTCTAGTCCTATGGTCCGGCAGCCTCTTTGTCCTCTACATCATCCTTTCGTCGGCCGGTCCTTTGGTCCTATAATTCTCCCTATCTTTGCAGGGACATCTCCAGTTTTTGCAGGGATACCCGCTTGGGTCATGTTTAGCATGAAAGAACAAACCGTGCTCGGAATCTAATATTGTCAGCTGTAAAGGTGCAGGCATGCCCCTGGCGCTTGTTGGCACAGCGGCCTTGCTGGCAGCTCCATCTTCAGAGTCTTTCTGGGGCTTGAGCTTTGTCGATGACAATTTTCCCAGGCTTGGAATGTTTTTTTAAATATCGGAGCAAATGGATCCTCAGGTCAGAAGCACACGGATGGTTCGGAGAGCGAAGAAAGAGAAGGCGCGCTTGAAGCAATGCACAGAGTCTCTTAGACGACAAATGGACAAGCTGACACTTCGCTACTAGATGTACTAGTGTATTTCTTTGCAACTCGCACTTTGAAAACTTTGCGTATGATTTGATACTGACACTGTGAAAGGAACCAGCCAGTGCAGAGGAGGAGGCACGCTTTCCAATTTTCAATTCACAAGTTTGCAATGGGAGCAGTGTGACAGCAACTTTGCAGGCGGAAAAGGTGGAAGCAGCACCCAAAGAGAGTGTAGCTGACAAGGCAGCAAAAGCAGACCATGTGCAGATGACATGGTTGTGGGATTCAGGATGTTGCAGGGTGTTGGACAAGGTATGTGGCAGAATTCCATGCATGTCAGATAAAATAGATTCTTTCCCTGGCAAGACCAAAGGACGTGACCATCAAAATGGAAGCTAGTCGGAGTTGGCAGAAGCAAGTCCGACTGAGAAACTGTTTCTTTTTCTTGCGGCTGTGAATCCATCACATGGTCGCTTCCCCGACACCTCACTGGCACGCCATGGTCAGAGCATCCTGACAACATGTCACCGCTTCTCTAAGTGCAAGGCAAGTGAAACTGACAGCGCAGAGAGTGGCAGCGCAGAGGCGCCTCCATTTCAGTCAAATTTCAAGATCTGCAGAGACACTTTCCTGAAGAAAAAAGTCTTGTTTTGTAGTATGCATTTGTATGCATTTGTGACTTTCAGCAACCAATCTCGCTTTGAGTACGTTAAGTATAGGTGTTCTTTCAGAGACAAGTGTGGGGTTGACTGTCTAATTTGAGGGTATGCTGCAGCAACAGGGTTCTGGACCCTTGCAAGGCGGATACAACTGAAAGTCCTCCCGAGCCAGAAGAAAAAAAGCCCACAGGCTTTCAATCGCTAGCTCCTCAGATCTCAAAGTTGCGAGAAGAACAGATGGGACAAGTCAGTCAGTCCTTTGGATCTATTTACATTTGTCAAAGCGTTTGAAACAGAAGTGGAACCATCCGTTGTTTTGAAGCAATCTCTTCTCGAGTTGCAATCCAAGATGACCAGAACCTTAGGGCAGTCGGTGCGACGCCACCTCTTGGCTTTTGGGACCCTGCGAAGCTTTGCAAAAGCCATGCACTTAGACTCTTAATTGAACGTTTCCTTAGCTGTCTCTGGTTGCTCTGACATTGGATTTCGTTCTCTTGTCTCAATCGCCCTATCATGATGGAGCAAAAGCGGTGAAGCCATAAGCCAGCCTTGTTTCGAATACTTCACAATGAGAGACTGTCGTCAGACTGTCGTCAGACTGTCGTGCTGGAGTACGTAGTTGTCCTATGTTGTCCTTGTGTCCTGAAGGGTGACACCTCCATTGTGCTTTCATATTTCTGGACAGACTTTCCGATTGAGACAACCCATGGGGGTTGGATTGATAATGCTTACGCGAGTGTCACCAAATGTTTACGTGGCACCGACAGAGTGCGCAGACAATGCTTTGAGCCACTTGGCTTAGGTGAAGACGACTTTAAGAAGCCTATCCCTCAAAGCTTCATGACTGTTTTCACAACACATTTCAAGCCTAGTGCACTTGGCATCCCCTCTTCTGAATACCTCTCAATTAATACATCAATCGAAGCAAAACTTGAGCCTCCTCAAGAAAGCTTTGCAAGGTTTCGAGTTGCAGAATTGAAGCACGGCCGAGTTGTGCAAAGCTCAACATGCTGGGAACAATGCCCATAATCTGCAAGACGGAAAGTTTGCTTCAGAATGTTTCAGATCTGAGAAAGCAAAGATGTACGATACGCCTGCACCTGTCCTGGAACTTAAGCACATCGTAGCTCATCGGAAAAGTGCATCTTGATCCATGCTCTTGTGTTTTCCTTTGCATGTGCATATGGTGCAAACCTGTGTCCTCTGTTAGTTTCTGTGTGACCAATTTCGTCACTTGCTGGTTGCTCCTTTGAGGCTATGATGGCTGCTCTCGGTGCTGTTGTGCAACACTTTATTACCTTCCCAGGGTCCGCTTGCCCATTTGTTGGTGGTGATCGCTTTCCCCATTAAAATTGCAATTTTGCGGAGTTTTGCGGTACACCTTGTGGTTGGACACACCCATTTCTGGCAGTTTCACAGGGTGAAAGAGTTAAACAGTTAAACAGATGTCACGGCTTTCCAGAAAAGCAAATCTGGGCATGGTCTAATGGAAGCTGTGGCTCCCCCAGGTTCGATGACGTTCCCAGGGGCATGGAGGCGTTGACCGATGGCACGGGTCTTTTCGGCTTCCTCCTGCTTGTCGCTGGATCAGGACTTTCAAGTGATATGAGCTTTCTTGCGAAGAGAGGAACGACATCACATTCAGGGAAGCAATCCATCAAGAAACTGGGAGGATACTTGGAGCTGGAACAATGGAATCAGAAAGCTGATGCAGAGGTGGGCCACTGCAGCGCTCAACTTTTGTTTCAATGAGCTGCGAGACGGTCTGAGAGATCTAGTGGACACGTCGCTTGGATTTTTTTTCCAGAAAGTTTGTATCATTTCCCACATATTTTCATTCATTTTGTATCTTGTGATATCTTGTGATATCCTGTCCCTTCTGTGCAGCCTGGAAACTTCGGTGATCCTCTTGGCCTTGCCGAGAAGAAGATCGGAGCGTGAGCCAGGAAGGATCAATCACAGTCACATCACGCAAACCAAGCATAAACCAAGCTTATTTGGACGTGAAAAGCCAGCAAGAGCCATTGATGCCTAGCAACACCCAGTAGATTAGCTCTCAACACACTTTTGATTACTTTTGTCTCTACTTCAGAGATGGAGAGCCTTTCAACGCCTTATACGGCATTGCCACAAACCCCCCAAGAGCCCTGCCCCTTGGGAGTGGGTGCAAGTCTTGTTCTAGGCTGCGTTTGTACTGGTTGAGCACCTAATGACCCAAAGCAAACCGGCAGTAAACAAAAGTCCCTGTGAAGTCATGAAGTGCCGTGAACTCTTAACCGGCTTCTCCAGAAGTTGTGAAGAAAGGATATTGATTTGGGTATGCAGGTACGATGAGGAATGGCGAAACAAGGAGCTGAACAACGGCCGCTTTGCAATGTTCGCAGCAATCGGCATCATTCTTGCGGAGAACGAGACAGGCTCGGGAAGGGTTCACGCAGATCCGACAACACTGCTTCCGAATGTCACTTTCCAGTAGAGGATACTGAAGTCACTCTGGTAGGTTAAGATGGTTGATAGCCCCTCATACTCATACTAAATAGAATACCAAAACTGCAAAATTGTTCAATCTTCAGAATTCGCATCAAGCCTGCGTGGTTTGACGTGGATTGTATGTCCTGTTGTCTTTTGAGGCTTTGACAGGTGCCTGAGGTTGTCTGAGGTTGCATTAGCTTTCCTCGAGTTTCCCAGAGTTCCCGACAGGTTTGGACGCAGTAGAGCAGATCTTTGGAATCTGAGGGCCTAGATTTTTAAAGGCGTGCGGCCTGCCAAAGAGGCCTGCGAGACATCTCTAGACCAAGATCGGCCTGCGTCTCCAAACACAAAATATGCAGAACAATGCAAGAGATACGAAAGCATTAAAGCGCATTTTTCACCGGGTCAGAAGAAGATCAGACATATTTTGTAAATTATAAAGATTTGGTTTGTTAGGACACTTTCGAGTCTGCGGAGAAGATGGACATGGACAATGTTTTCTGGTTCGAAAAAGTGCAGATAGCAATCCTTTGCAGACCTTCGACGACAGACAAGTAGTCACGGCCAGTGAAGGCAGCGTCGCAGTGATGCAGATTTGCATGGATCGCCTAAGATCAAAAGCAGCCACGTGGCTCAAATGATCAACCAAGGCTCCAGGGCCGAGAGTTTGCTACAGAAGCACATGCACAGCCATTCGAGACTATTTTGGCATTCCCTTTTGAAAGGTGGCGCACAAAGAGTGGTCAGGAAACAGAAGGTCGGTGCAGTGCAGCCTTAGGTTCGCACGATGGACAGCCGCGCCTTTATCCCCACGTTCTTGTTGCAAAAGCGAAATTAGAATAAGTGAGACTTATCAAATTGACAAACAGCAACTTCCGGATCCTGATTGCATCATGTCAAGAAGAAGAAGGAAGTGCAAGCAACTCCCGAGGTCGACATCTCTGGAAAATTGGGCATGTCAAGGGTAGATTGGTTTGGTGCTTTGCAGCTTCACAATAGTGCAGAAGTGCATCTGACAGGGCAATACCCCAGGGAGCCTGCCAATGAGGCGATGCTGAGAAAATGCTGAGAAAATGCTGAGACAGCTGGAGTTGAACCATGTCTATCCATGTCTACCATATATCTGCCATGTCTTTTTGGGCAGTGCCTGTCACCTCCTGTCTTTCTGTTTGGTATCCAGAGACCATGCTGATGGGTCTGCAAAGAAGACATGTTGCGTGAAGGTGAGGTCATCCCTTTCGACATGGACTACGGCTGGTGTTTTCCTAAGATCCCACAACAGCACTTTGAGCTTGCAAGTTCCTAGTCGTTCCCAGTTAATCTAATCCAGGTATGGTCTGGGTGGAGTTTTTGCCGTGCTTCTAGTTGTCCGGATCTCAGTGCGATTCAGTACCCGCTTTTGGAACAGCATCAGCTTTTGGCTGCTCCAATCTGTGCGATGTGCTCGGTCGTGACGGTCGTGAGGCTGGTGCCACTTTCGGATTCATCGTGATCTTTGATCTGTGGACGTGGCGAGCATGGAAGACGCTGCCTTGGTACAGATGTAGCCTGTTCCATCCTGTTCCATCCTGTTCCATCCTGTTCTTCCATCCTGTTCCATCCTGTTCCATCCTGTTCCATCCTGTTCCATCCTGTTCCATCCTGTTCCATCCTGTTCCATCCTGTTCCATCCTGTTCCTTTTTTTTGGGTTTGTTTTAGGGTTCAGGACTTGTGACAGATGCAATGGCTGAGGCAGCTTTATGCATCAGAGGTCCTTGTTTGGATTGTCTTCATATTCCTGTCGCTGATCCTAGCCAAAGTGCTAGCAACAGTGTGATCCTCAAGTACTGAGTGGGGACTGCAACATCCAACAACTCACTCCTCCAGTCCTATTGTCCTTTGGACTTGCCGGCACCATTTAAGTCAAGAGGTTCTGGCGACTTGTTCTCTAGACAAGATGTTGAAATGATGTTGATATCTTTTGATCTTTTGATAGTATGCCTCACACGTTATCATTGATTCACTATGACTTGGGTATATTTTCCCTTGTACTTCTCCTGCGTTGGCCATGCCACTTGCATACGTCACCACCAGGAGGAACCAACATGAGAGTGCAGCGAAAGCAGATCGGGAGAACATCTCATGTGAAAAAAACATGTGTTCACTCACAAACCTCCCTACATGTGACCAACGTGTTTGGAGCCAGATCATATCTGTATTAATTATCATGTATTATCATGTATTTCCTGTGTCTTGCAAGTTGCGTTCTATTTCCACTACATGCGATGTAATGATGTAGTAGACATGCACTTCATATACATTTTAGATATTACATATAAATCATAAATTATATTGTTCAACTTGATTTTGTTTTTTGCAAGACATCTTGCAGACGAGTGCGCTCCCATGTGCACATTGATGTGGCAGTTGCCGGACCATTCAGTTCAAACGCAATTTTTCGCAGCCTCATCCCTCTTTCAGAGCAGATCTTGAAGGGAACTGTGCAAAGTGCGATTATGATTTATAGGAAGAAGGGTACGAACATTTATATTTGTGCATGTGTTTAAGAGAACCAGATCGATTGACACAAACTGTGGCATTCCATCCATTGTGCAAACGCTTTGAGGTGGTTCACTTGCTTGTCACGTGCTGGAAGATCCGTCAGTATCGAGCTCTCATCCACACAGCTGTTCATGATCAGGACAGACACAAGCTGAAACATTGTGAAGATTTGTGAAACACTTCCAATCAGTTGCTGTGGGCATTTTTCGAATGGGAAAACAGAGAAGCTGTGTGACTCCCAGGAGTGCAGGCAAGGAAGTCGAGTGCGCCACAGAAGCCCGGAGAAAGAGAAACATGCAATGTATACAGACACAGACGATGACACACGTCCAGACAGATTTCTACACATTTCTACTTTGCAGGGGTTTTATCAGTTCCGCATCTTGAGTGTTGTTGCCGTTTTTACATGTTTTTTCCAAAAAAACACAAACTTTTTTCCAAGCGCTTTGAGACTCTGTGACTCTGTACAGGATCCGTCCCGCAGGTACGCAAAGTGTTGATCTGCCATGCCTCTGTCGGATCTGGACATTCCAGAGCTGCCCAGGCATGGAATCCGGGCAGACCGGGGACAAGTGGTAGGCAGCCACGACGATGTCAACTCATTTGGTCCTCTTGCAGATGCGCAATGGGTGGACATGGCAAAAGGTAGGAGCAGATGGGAAGCTGGTCTGCTTGACTGACAGACTAACAAACTAATTGGTTGATTAAACGTGGATTGATCGATGAATGGCCCGACTGCTTGACTAATTGATGGGTTGACCAATGTACTGATTGGTTGATCGTTTGTACGAGTGAATAAGTCGCTAATTTAAGCGAAGAAGTGAATGGATGTATGAAAGAATCAATCAATGCATGAAGGAAAGGATGAATGTGCTGATGGATGGATGTGGATGACTGCGGATGGATATGGATGGACGTGACTTTTTGTGGATGTAGATGGATGTGGATTTCTGTGGATGTGAATGTGGATGGATGTGGATGGACGTGGACGGATTTGAATGGATTTGGATGGATGTGGATGCTTCGGCAGTTGAGGCTGTTGAGAGGTACATTGAAGCAATGCATACTTATCACTTGTCAGCCCATTTGCATCCATCACTCATCCAACTACTCCCACTCTCCCTCTCCCTCTCCCTCTCCCTCTCTCTACCCCTCTCTCCCCCTCTCTCCCCCGTCCCTTCCTCTCGCTCTCGCTCTCGCTCTCGCTCTCGCTCTCGCTCTCGCTCTCGCTCTCGCTCTCGCGCTCTCCCTCTCTCTCTCTCCCCCTCCCCCCATGGCAATCACTTATGCTGAGACTTTGTCATTTGTCTACTTGCCAGGCGAATACACGCAATGAGATTGGCTCAATTTACTCACCGGATCAACAACTGGCAACCAAGCAACCAGCCAGTCACTAAGTCGATCAGGGACTCATGCGCTTGAGCTCTCTGTCTCGCCCTCTCTCTCTCTCTCAATGACTCACTCCCTCATTCATCACTTATTTCCTGACTCGATCGTTCAAAGCTTGCTTGCACCGACTGGAGATGTAAGCGGAGATGCAACTAGATGAAGCTTGGTCTTTGCAACCAGCATTGCAACACGATTTGCAATCCTGGACTAGATCTCAAAATACAATGAGATGGAGGATTTGAGTACACACAGAACTCTTTGCCTATTTCCTTTTTTGCATATTTGCCTCACAGGATCCAACCATCACATGGCCATATTACCACTAAAATGGCACCTGCCGCAGCTCACCTTGTCTGAAAGGACGTAGAATTTCTCACACCTCGTTCTCGACAGTCAAAACATTATGCCGTTGCATTTGCTCGCTTGTCTATATAAACTAGTCCAAACTCTATCTGATCAAGTCTTATCACAAACTGCTAGCTTATGATTATGTGCCGAAAAGTACCGTACCTTTCCATTTGTTTGACCGTACCTGGACCATCAGAGTTTTTTTGTCTAAACTTTCTTGGCCATGGTTGAACATTTGAATGGCTTCATTGTGTGGAGTGGAATTAAAAGATTGGGCAACAAGTCACTCTGTTTCAAGCTTGCAGTTTGACATAGTTTGACTGGATTCAGACTTTCAAGCTTGTCTTCCCTAGCGGGGTCGGCGCAGACATCATCTGGTTGAGTTGCTCCGAAACAATTTACTTTCTCTCTGGGTTCGCTGCAAAAACATTTGGCAGAATGAAGTATCATTTCCGCGACACGTGAAGTGGGCAAACCAGTCCTTGGCCAATGTTTCTTTTCTCTTGAGCCTCAATAATATACCAGATGGCTGTGGATGGCCCATGACCAATGCTCCAACTGGGTAGAAATCCCCTAGTGAACACAACTAACAAAACTCAAACACCGACGATGAAGTTGAATGTACGCGTAATTGCCACTGAAGCTAGGGCTCGGGGTGTTAGAATGGTTCTTGGAATGGTTCTAAGTTCACATTTGTTTCACATGTTCTAAACATTTGTGTTGGCATCTTTTGGCATCTTCCCGATGAGGCTTTAGCATCTTCCCTTCATCGCTTGGACCCTTCTGTGGAAGTCCGATTGGTCGATCTCATGGAGCCTCCGTATGCAGCAGGAGCCCGAGAAGGTCCAAACGCCGAATTGAGAGCTCCCATTGGATCATCTCTTTGACAAATTTTGACAATACTGCAATCACATATAGCCATGTATAGCTATGTATAGCCCGTATATGCCCGTATAGAGATGATACAAGTCTAGAACGTGCTGACTTTCCTCAATTGAGTTGAAAGCGGATTTGGCTTCAACCGAATCATTCTTAGGATCGGACATTGATTTATTTCTACAAAGATTGGTGCGCCTGACTTTCTCAGATTTTGGAGTGGGTTGTTATGGTTTGTTTGGGACTTGCGATGAAGCCTTGCCAGAGGTACTTGAGACTTGTTGGTGGTCAAACCGCCTGTGGTGAGTTGGGTGGACACTTTGTCGGCTTCCTCTTTGACCGGGCTAACAATGTTGGAGACTCTTTCACTGGGGGCAACGCCTTGCAGCGCCGCATTACACAGAGCTTCCTGCTGAACTTTCTGCAGCTAGTGTTGGAGTCTCAGCAAACATTTTGACAAACTTGTGTTGGAAATCTGTATACGTTTAAGAATGTTTTGAACAGTCTAGGTATATGGATGTATATGGTATGTGGAAGTATGTGGAATACATCTAGCATCCGAATGAAGGTGCCAAAGCACTGACGATAACGGTACGGAAAGATCCAGCTAGATTTATGCTCTGAGAACATGTGTTTTTTGGCGGTCTCCTCATCTGTATTTTTGACCGCGTGGCTGTCAACGTATTCACACCTGACAAGATTGATAAGTAGCCGGAAACAAAAGAGGAGGAGCATTCTGTCTTTCAAGAAGTGGCACAGAATGGTCTTGTAACTGTCCACTTGTTCTTGTGCTCATGGTCAACCAAGGTGCGAGATGAAACCTGACATCTTGGCAAAGCTGGCAAGCATTTATTTGATTCTTGATTTTGAGATTTGCTCCAAACTATTTGCATCATTTTCCAAGTTGCCTGGGGTCTTAAAAGGGTGCGAGTGATTCTAGGAAATGAAGCAATGTGGAGGTTTCCTAAAATAGGGGTACCCCCAAATCATCCATTTTAATAGTGTTTTCCACTATAAACCATCCATTTTAGGGTCCCCCCATTTTAGGAAACCGCCATGTGTCTATGATGTATACTATGTATACATATGTCATATATTATTATATACTGTAAGCAATATATATCATGTAACAAGAATGACTGTAGGAAATGTATATAAGTTGTATTTCCCAATTCTATGCATACATAGCTGTTTCAGATCAAAAGGCCTGAGCTTTCACAAATTAAGGCGGTGGAACCGCAGCCAGGTTCACACGCATTTTCTTGCGCCTGAACTGGTTGCTTCCTTACGGCGAAGGCAAGATTCTGAACAGGAATGAACCTGGTTGGTGGAGCTTAACACAGGTGAAGATTGGGCACACAGTTGCCGATTGTGATTTTCCAGTAGTTCTGCAGGCATGGATTGAAAGTCCCACAGGTGACTGTCGCCCAGCGCTCAGTTGCTTGTGAACTCCTGAGCCGTGCCGAGCAACAGACCAACTTACATTTCACTAAGGTCACAGACATGGATGTCCATGCTTGGTGGTTTCAACAGCTGTCAGCTCAGCTGATGTGCTCAAGTGATGCTAAGTCAATTTACTCCGAGGACTCTGATGTTATCCAGCATGCCAAGGCCAACGGACCAGTATTTTGTCCCAAGGGAGGTAGCACGCGGCCAAGGTGATCTTAAAACTGGGAGTGCTCGATCACCCGATGCGCTTACAACATCGTACAGCTGCTATTCAAACAACCCTTGACAGAATCATATACTCAGACCACTGTATAAGCATTTGCGGGCAAGTTTGCCAGGGCAGCCATC
>BGPT01000367.1:294209-309209 GCA_003297045.1 Symbiodinium sp. clade C Y103
GTTGGACTTTCAAAGCTCAGTCCACTCTGGGGGCGGAAGCTATTGCATCAACTTGCTTGACTGGTGTGCTTCTACAATCTTCTACTTTCTTTGTGCCATGCTCAAGAGATGGATTATATACATCTATAGTACATATATACCTATAATATATACATACCCATATTGGGGCATGGTCATCAATCCATTAGTAGGGATTTATACACCCGTGATCAGGATTTGCATTATGGGATGGATGACCATGCGACAAATTCAACTTTTTGAAAGTGGCACATAGACATATGTATGTATGTATATATGTATATACATACACATTATAACTATTTGTATTCTGCTCTGTGTGCTTACCGTGTTCAGTGTTTCCCCACTCGGGTCTTCTCCAAATCTTACACTCATCCAACATGATCCAAAACCAAGTTTCTATGACCTTTCGACCTGAAGGTGTTGGATGCAAATGCAGTTCCACACAACGGAGATAGCGAAGACAGCAGTGACACAGAGGAGGCCTCGAGTGAGTCTGCGTCCTACATCCAGGCATGAGCGGGCGGGCATGAGCTCAATCAGCTCCTTCTCACACGGACACTGATGATTGAGACATATCGAGACATGTTGCGACATTAATTTTTAATCATGTCGGGGACATTTGCAGTTGCCTCAACATGCCTCAACTCACCGCATTTGATCTGTGAAGGTTCATGGAAACTGAGCTCAGACCAACATAGTGACTGAGCTTCATCGCTTCATCGATTATCTGCCGCGAAAGAGCTGCAGAAATCCCGCAAAATGTGAGTGGCGCACAGTGAGATGACCAGGTTTTTAGCAGATTTGAGGGCTGTCATCTGGCAAAAATTGAACTTTGAATTCACACACTTCCCATATTCTTCATTTATGTACATCTATGCAATTGTAATATATTGTAATAGGCTCAAGGATGACCCTGATAGAAGTCAGTGGTTGAACGCCATGGCCAGCATCTCAGACCTTTGAACGCGCCTGCAAGTTTCTCATACTCTGTCAGGCATGCTACAGCATCCTACAGGATGCTCTCAGATATTTTCAGATTAAGTCCGGCTGTAGTTGATCGGCTGGGTTTCAGTTTGTACATGTCGGGCTGAGACCACGGACGTCCCAGAGTTGCATTTGGCAAAATCCTGCCGTGTCGGAGCTGATTCCTCAATAGCCGAATGGGCTGTGGAGAGACAGGTCAAACATGTTCGAAAGCTAGCAGCATCCCAGCAGCTATTTTCTTGTCAGACCTCCGTGCAAGGTGGAAACCAAAGTGCCGATCGCAGCAAGCTCAGTTTCAGATTCGTTAGATTGCAGCATAGGGAAGCCCTCTGGGGCCCAAGATCTTGAGCAGGAAAGCTACACTGGTTGCAATTTGATTGCTGAGTCTACTTGACAGTCTGGTTTAGGATGCTGATCTCGGGCACCTGGGAGTGGACCTCAGAATGAAGAAGCTATAGTTTGTGTTTAGAGAGAGAGAGAGAGTGAGAGCAAGTTTGAAGACATGTGTTTGTTGGAGTAAACATCTTCATCGCACTTTGCCACTAAAGCTACCTCTAGCCTCTAGCTAGAACTGCTCTTGCTTCAAGGATGGTTTGAGCTCAAGTATGAACCTCCAGCCACTTTCCATCACCACCTCCACGCAACGCCTTCACACAATCTAGAAATCAGAGTTTCCAAATCAGACGCTCCAGATGTTTGGGCTCTTCGAAGGTTTGAGGGGTCCTGAGTAAAGGTTCCGAGTAAGGATCCCAGAATGACTCAAAGATCACTAAAACGGTCTCATGGAAGGGTCTGAGATAAATGTCCATGTAAATCAACTTATGGTTTTGTTTACAGGTTTGAAGCAAAGGGGAAGGAAAGGGGAAGGAAAGGGGAAGCAAAGAATAGAAGAAGAAGAAGAAGGAGAAGAAGAAGCAGCAGAAGAAGAAACAGAAAAGAAGAAGAAGAGAGACTTTCGTCATCTTTGAACTACATGTGGGACTGAGTTATGAAATGTTATGAACACATTGTCTGCTTGCTTGTTGTGGTCTTGCGTGCTCTTCTATCCTGCCTGTGCTTATTTACACCTACAGATTCTACTGTGTGAAAGCCTCCAAAGGCCATGACCAGCAGCTGGCGAGCAAGATCTTGAAAAAGCGCCGTGATGAAATGGCACGGCGCATGCGCTTGCAAATCTGACTTGTTTTCGGGACGAGCCAACAAGATCCAACACACCCAGTGAGACTTGCAAGAGGAAACAAATTATAGTATTTTACAATGCTACTGGCAGTGCTACTTTCATGACTGATGCTTGAGCCAGTGACTGCGAGTTACTTGCGACAATCTCTATGTGTTTGTCAAAACTTTGGCGTCTCAATTTTCAAATGTTTTGAAAAAAAATGATCAGGCTTGACCCCCGGCAGCGAGTTGGCGGAGTGCCTCACGAGGCACTTGCCAAAGCAGTTTGCATCAGTTTGTATTTTGGTACTTTGATCATGTTTATTCACAGATATTCACAGATTAGAATTAGGTCTTTAGATGTCTTGGGACTTTCCTGGTAGAATTCAAGACTCGGATTCTGTCATTTGCTCTTTGGTGATTTTTCTCGCCCAGGTGATTCACACTCAGATGGCTGTTAAACAAAGTGCCCTAGATGTAACTTGGCATATGTTGGGCATTCTAATTCAAGGTGGTTTCGCAAACAACAGATACTACTCCTCGGAGATCTTGATGATACTTGCTGAGACAAAATGAGGTTCAGTGAATCTCATTAAGGCAAAGCGGATCAGCACGGATCGATTCATGATGTAACTTCTCTCACGATTTGCATAGCTTGGATCCTGTCAACGGCTGCATATTGACCATGTTGTGTGCACTTAGGCTGAGAAAGCCGAAGATGCATTCTATGCCCAGAGTGCTGTGTTGCAGGAGACATGGGACACGTAAGCGCTGTCTGAATTAGCTTGAACCGCACACTTCGAGATTCTCTGCCTGAACCAAACATTTTCAGAAAATACAACTCAGGACCAAATCTTGCAAGCGGTTGAGAGTATGAAGGCCACTTGATCTAAGAGATGTCCAAGGAGCTTGTTGCAGTTTTGGAGCTTGCATTTTCCAGTTTGACTATTTGACTTGATATGTTCTGTTCGTCTCCTCCGACAGGCCACGCGTGCCAGGGAGCGGCAAATGGAAGTGGTGGATTACTCACTGGCAAACTTGCGAAAGGACCACGTTATTTCGTGTGGAATCCCCGCAAAACGATACCACATCTACAAATTATATAGATCGAAGCAAACAAAGCATTATCCTGCCGCGACCCATACTTCTGCCAATCTGTCTCAGTCGCACCTTTAGACAAGCATGGCTGCCTCTAGGAGCAGCGCCGGGAGTATGAACTTAGTGATCCCGATGCCCTCAAGAAGTATGTCCTGTCATGGACTTAGACCGACACACATAAGCACTATACCTGAAGGATCCAACAGAAAACAAGTGACAAGAATGAACAAGAATGAACAAGAATGAACAAGATGTGTCATGTGGCACCAAGAAGGGAAGCCAAGGCCAGATCCTGATGATCCAGCAAATCCATTGGGACCAAGCTCTATGCTGAAGCCCCTCGGCTAAAAGCTGGACTTTCCCAAAGGTCCAAGAAATGAATTTCATGTGGGAAGGTAATCAAAGACACAGGTACCTCAGGTACGTGTTTCGCGAAAAAGTTGAACTGCTTCGCTTTTGGATCGAATGGAAATTACAAACTTCTGTTGCAATGCAACAATGCGACTCCCAGTCAGCATCAGATTAAGTTTAGAGAAAGGTTGACTTGCAGAACTTGATGATGCTTCTCAAGTCTCCATAGTGTTTCTACTGAGGTTCTCTAGCCAGAGCATGGGACTCAGGTGTAATCAGGTTGCCTGAGCCCTTTGTGTCAGTACAGAAAGTGCTGAGGCCAACAGAGTGCAGAAAAGAAAAAGAAAGGTCTGCGCGGGTATTGCCACTGTCAATTGGGGATGCATCAAATTGACACTACTGGTTTAGCCTATTGCACACAATCAGTCGCATCATTTGGACACATCAAATTCGAGGCCAAGAAGAACTCTCCACCTGGCTGGCGTAGAGAGCTCAAGACTATCAAGACTTGTGTCATTGTTTTCCGGACTTCTTAGTTGCTATGCCGGGATGAACTAAGGGCACAAGTGCAGGAGAAGCAAGATCGTCTTGCATATGAGCAAGAATTTGATCGCATTCACGACGAGCGAGCTTGCCCCTGAGAGATTCATAGAATTTTGCTCATTCCACGGACTCCACTCAGCGTCTTTTGACCATGCTGACGCTCTGCATGCTCTGCTGAGGCTATGCTGTCAGCGCACGTCCGTGCAGTTTGTGAAGATACGGAGATGCAGGAGAGCAATGCCACAAAATGTGTTGAAACAAAGTTCAGATGGTTTGATTTGTTTTGATGATTCTGCCGTTTGCAGAGATCATGGCAACACCGTGTAAATTTTGGATCCATTTTCTTGGAAAGGAGCAGCAGGACGCAAAGTGTGAAGAAGCAGCAGAGCGCCTCTACTACAGATGTCTTAATGCCTCCACCATTTCTTTTTCTCGAAGCATTGTCAAAAGGAAGAGTCCCAATGGCCGCAGAGTTTCTCTTGCGTAAGGAATGCGCGATTGGCCAAACTGGTCCTGGAACAGCGGAAGGCCGTGGAATTCCAAGAAATCCGATGAAATCTGATGAAAACCACCTCGGTACCAGTGAGGATTTGCAGCCAGAGGTTCCGTCGCTATCAAAACCAGACACTCCAATGGCTTCGTTCTACAGTAGCTGAAGTACAGAATTTGATAGGGTGTGGTAAGAGGGTACACCGTTCTGAACCTAGAAGAAAACAAAGTAAGGTCAATGAAGAGTATGCTTGAACGGAAGTTTGCATGGGAAGAGAAGCTTGACGCACAGACAACCAAATGTTGAGATTGGTGCAGGCCAAAAAAGAAGCTGATGATGCATGGAAGCAGCGCCACATAGAGACAGCTACTACCTCAGTTTTTTTTTAAATGTTCTTCTTCTGACTCTTTCCGATTTGGATTTTCCTGCTGCATCGCAGTTGCTTCACGTTTGAATTGTTTTTGTACCTTTCGCATATCTGTTTTTCCATTTCTTCCCAGACGGGAAGAATATGCAAGACTTCAATCGTACCCTCTCGCGGGCAGGTCATGAACTCCGAGAGGATGAACGAATCGGTGGATTCCAAAGTGGGCTTCACCGGAAGGCTGTTGAAGGCTGAGTACAAAAGGCTGTCCCTCGAACAGGAGCAGGCACAACCTCGGTCTGCCGGGCCATGCCGCCTGTCGTGTTTGATGAGTCTGATGAGATGACAGTTGCTGCGCTGAGACGCATTTGCAGGATGTCTACAATTCCAATGCGAGACAACTGATTGACAAGCTGTCCATTAAGCAAGCCCAAAAAGAGGAGGAGGCCTTGTTGCTGATTTTTTTCTGCATCTTTTCCTTGTTTGTTAGACCGAACTTTCAGGTGGACAGACCAGACTAGACTGACCCAGGACCAACTAGGCGTGTTGATTTTCCAGGCAGCTGAAGCCTCCAGAATCAATTGCTCTGTCGCTCTGCTACAATTTGGAGGGGCAGGAGGCAGAAACAGCAACAGAATTGAAACAGATGTATTTCCTGTATTGCACAAATAGGACTAGACTACTAGACTGCGCATTAATTGCTATCGTGGGCGGTGATAGCGCTGGTCCTGGCACTGCAATGAGGTTGCAGTTCTAGGTGCACTTGAAGAAGAGCGCGTTCGACAGCAGCAGGACAAATCGCCGTCGAGTGCCGAGCTGTGCACATGGGGTTCACCTGACCCACCACGATGCTATATCAGTAGTGACAAAGATGCGTATATAATATGAAGTGTATATATAATATAATATCATACATACATATACATAGACAGAGTGATAGTCTGTTACAGCAATTTCAGTCGTATTTGTTTGTATAGACCATGTGTACATATGAACCCATTCATGTACACATGTGTATATACACACACATGTTTATGTATCATATCTATATTATATGTGCTCAGTGCTCATACATCTTTCCATCCACACACACACACACCATCATATATGTACAAGTCACACTACAGAGAGCACAGAACAACTTGACATGAAATGGCTTTGCATTGCATTACATGACCGATCAAAAGACAGCGTCAGATAGCTGGGATGGATGGAGCAACTGCCACTACCACTACTACAACTATTGCCATTGCTTGCATTGCATCACATTGCAGTGGACGCCTACAATTTACTTTCCGAAATATCACATTTGTCTGAAGCGGACCCTGGATTGTAGAATGGTGTAAGTATAGTGGATGAATTGAGTAAAACAGGAGCGAAGAATGAGGATCATTGAAGAGAACCAAAGGCTTGCAGCAGCTGGACCCTCAAGTGTGGCATTCTTGGCATGTGATCAGTGGATGCTATGGAGGCATCCAGATGGAGCATGACGGGATCTCCATGCCAGCTGAGGCAAAGCGGGAAGCTGACAAGGAGGAGAGGAAAGAGTACTTCAAGTATGACCCGTGAGAATACCAGAGGACTCCAGAGGACTCCAGAGGATTGGGATCCATTGCGTACTTGGCACCCACTGAATCGCAACATGATTTGGGCTGTGCCATGGCCGGCACATGTAGAATTTCTGATTCATTCGCCCGCTTGCCAGTTTCACAATCAAGCGGACAAGTGGTGTTCCTCGCAAATGCGGGGTCTGACTTTGATAATGTGGATGTCTTTCATCAAGCATATTCTACCGTCATTTTCCTGTGAGCTTCCATTCTTTTCATAAGCTCTCAATGTGCATCCGGCTCGCAGCCAGTTGGTACCTTGTTTCACAATTGCTACAAGCTCCAGAGAGCTGGTGTAACTGATGGCAATGAAAAAAGCAGGGCTTCGTCTAAATGTTTGGGTAGCAAGGGTTCAATCCCATTTCCGGCCGTGAAGCCGAATATTTTGGTTTTCAACATGTTTCGATGTTTCAAAGCGTTGGCACTTCCCCATCAGATGTAGCATTTCCAGGCATTTCCCTTCTTGCTTTGCATCCATGGATTCATTCGGGCTCTTGCATGCAGCAGTCAGAACAAGTGTTTTCTCTTGCTACACGACACATGGCTCAAGTTTTTGCTTGACAGCAGCATGAGGAGGGAAGTGACTTCCATAGAAAACCACAGATTCCACTGGACCCCTCAAATCTATCGACGAGGGCATGAACCAGCCACAATTTGCAGACAATCAAGCAACTTCAAGAGCTGTTGGACACAGACATTACTCATTACTCTATGCCAGTTAGAGGCGATCCAGACAGTCTCCTGGATTTCTCCTCAGACAAGGAGCAGCAACGTGGCGTTCGTTTGTGCATTTGTTGGCACGAGCGGTGAGTTTGGTGGAAAGCCTGAGGTTGGCCGTCATGTCAATTTTGTGGACGATGTCCGATCTACTTTGAGGCAGGGCGAATGGGCAGGTTTCAAGATGCAATGGTACGGAGAGATTACTCAGTTTCAACTTGCTGAGCTCTGGTCATTGTCTTTGGATGGCTTTTGGATGCTTTTGGAATCAGAATTTGCCTCCCTTCATTTTCCTGGCTTGGAATGACAGAGGGTTGATCGAGATGTTACGTACCAATCGTCACCATCCTCATCCTCACCATCCTCACCATGCTCACTATCGTCATCATAGCCACTATGGCCGCCCAAAATGAGGCAGGCAGCAGCTGACCGCTTCGATTTTGTGCCCAGCTCCAAGTCGCTAAAGCTTCGAAGGTTCAGCCGTGGTAGCTTTGCGGTGCTTCAGCAAATCTGTCCAGACTAATATTGACGGCCTTCTTGAGCACTCACTTGACTAAAGAACCTTTTGATATCATATTTTATCTATCATTGCTGTAGATGAATGAAACATTCAACTGCATGAGGTCCATACCATTGGCTGCTCCGCAAGGACAGGGCATTGGATGCGACTTTCAGCCCTCAGCCAGACTCCAAGTTTGACTGGGTACGTAGTGGAGAACACAAACTCAGATTTGTCTCTTTCAATGAGCATTCATTCCTTCACTCTTTTATGCTTGTTCCTAACAAAGGCAACCACGGTCAAGTCGCATCTTTGAATACATGAGACACGTTGGTGATTTTCATCAAGACTCATCAAAGCTGGAAAGCTGGTGAATCTTGTTCCGAGGTTGAGTCCTGCTTCTCTTTAGAGGTGGCGTCACACTCTGTGTTTGCTTCAGTTTTCATGAGTCTTCATCGGTTATGGCGACCGGGCCCTGCCACTCAGTGCACCTTGGACACTCATTTGGCGGTTTGTGCACGGTATTTTGTGAGTCCATCCTCTTTTTGCTCCCCTTGTATTGGAGCACACAGTGAAGCTCGCGTGCTTCAGGGCGAGCAATGGCGAACAGTTGTAGTTGGCAGAGTCTCTGATTCGCTGGATCCAGACACAGCTGCAACTTTTGCTGAAGCAGAGGCGCGCGACAGAGCGCCTTGTTTCACTGTAGTCATAGTCAATCTTTGCAAGAAGATATGTCTACCCGAATGGGCCGCTTTGAACTTGCTTGTTTGTAGAGCATTTCACACAAGAATGGATGCCGCAAGTTTAGTTCAGTTTATAAAGTCAGTCTCCTTCCTGACACATTTAAATGGGAGTACTGTCGCTCGCTCCCTCATTGTGCTGACAGCTGACATTTGAGATGCACTCCCTTGCCGACACGTAAGTAGCCAGTGTAAAGGTATTTGAGTGATTCTTCAACTAGCAAACCTTGGTTCCCTTGCACTTTCTTTCTATTCAAATATCCAATGGCGCAGTTCTTCCGAAACTAGACAGTTGGACAAGTTTGCATTCTGCGTGAGCATTGAATGTCGTTCTTAGTTGTGAATGCAGTGCTTTGCGTGCAGTTTTCATGCAGGTGCTGCGGTCTCAATTGGAGACTGAACTACGATGGGTGCCATTCCGTGTGCGAAGTTTGCTTAGCGAGCGAGAGAGAGAGAGAGAGAGAGAGAGAGGGAGGGAGGGAGGGAGGGAGGGAGGGAGAAAACTTGATTGATGAAGGGGTACTTGATGAGACTACTGAAGTTGAATTTCGAGCTCATGAGTGTGACTCTACAAGCATCGCAAGCAGATTCTGGTAGCAGAACCAGTAGTTCTTGAGCAGTAGCCTCTACCATGTTGTCACCTTCTTATCTTGCCCAACTTTCAATTTCTATGGCTCCAGACAGCTTGACATAATGAGCTTAATTATGCGTTCCTTGTGTATGTGGAACGGCGACACTGGCAACAAAAAAGGGCTATCACAGAGCGCTTTCCTGACATCGGTAGAAATAGGCACCAAATCAGCAGACTGATAGACATTACCTGACGAAGCCGCGGAACTTAGAAACACACTGACACTGAGCAGAACAATGCGACATGCCAAGGAAGACGAGCGAATAAGAACATATCAACCTATCACAATCACGAGCATGGACAAGCGCCTACACTCACAACAAGTTTGGGTGAAGATTGAAGATATATCCAGCTGTATATTGTCTATATCCTGCTTGCTTTCGTGGCTTTTGCTTCTCGCTCGCTGGGGAGGTATATCAAGTCGAACAGTTCAGCGATGTAGATTGCGATCAGTGGATCGCCCCAGCCAAGACTTTTAGCAACAAGAACAATACCACCCCTCTGTGCCGGTGTGATGCTTGCTCATGGATTGCCTCCAATCAGCTTTTTGGACCGGCCGATGTCGGCTGTTGAGATGTCAAGTCTGGAAATTAGGAACAGTTGGACTTCACTGGCTGAGCTGCATTTCCCCCCTTTCTTACCGTACTGGCTCGCATGCGCCGATTGCGCGCAGGAGGGAACATTTCTGCGCCATCCGGAGCAACAAAAGCCTGGGGCTTGAGTCTATGGTGCAGCTTACCTCGGATGATAGCCCTCTGTGTATTAGTGACTGCAGGTTCTCAGTTTTGGAAAGGCTTTTCAATATTGCCGCATGCCTTCTTGCGATCTTGATCATTGGAATTATTGGGCCTTCAGCAGTGTTATTTTGTGGCCAGACAGCGCTGAGATCCTGTGAGGCTGCCGACAGATTCAGTTCCCGATTGTGAGTCTGGAGAAAACACACAGCTTGCAAAGTTTGCTGTCACAAGATCCATGGAGCAACCTTCAATTTGCAAAAGCACTGCACTTTGTCTTGTCTGTATTGGATCCAATTGATCCAATGAAACACACAGTGTCACAGAGACTCACGAACTTAGGGGACTGGAAACAAAAGGTACAGAGAGACGTAGCCAGTCTTTTGTCATGTTTCCAGGAGATGCGAAGGCGGACACTGCCCGGTCACGACCGAGGACCCTCAGCAAACTTTGATCTGACTTATGACGGCCGACGATTCCAAATGATTTTGCAGCTATAGTTTAAGCAAATTGCGGACACAGATTATTTGAGCTGTGGAGGAATGGAGTATCTACAGCCCCAGCTACACAGTCTCAATGCGAAGTACTTGAAGTGTCATCAGGCCTTGCTTTCTGTACGGAAGGTCTTCCGATTTCGCACTCGGAATCTGTATTGGGTACAGCAACCGTTGACAGATTCTGCTGGTTGAATGTTTGCTGGCCCCGGGTCTGATGCAAACTTGCTGCTATAGTTTTGGGGAAGTTGTCTGGTGGAAAGAGATGGAAAGAGCATGCCCCACCTTTTCTTTGTGGCACTTAGTAAAGCGCGACGTGAGTCCTAGCGGGTGTTGGTCCATGGCGACTCACAATGAAATGCCTGATTTGCCTTCAGACTTTGCATCGTTTTTCTCCGCGATGCTTTCTGCAGCGTTGCTTGATGTGATTGTGTGAAAAGGTCCGCATCTCCGTGGCATAGTGGTTGCCTTGGCTCTTTCTTGAAGTACCGCGTATATCCACTACAAAAAATGATCCCCAAAGCCAAAGTATGGCGAAGTATGTGAACAAAATCCGTTCAACTTAAAAGAAGCATTGGAAACATGTCGACCTTGTTCTTGCAAAGCATCCAACATCGGAGTAAAGAAAGCAGCGAATTGCACACAATCACATCTATACAAAAGACAGAATCAACAACTTTTCAACTCATTTGTTCTCTGATCCATTTTGTGATGCCCTCAAGCCGCGAGACGAGGTGGTCATCGTCTCCATTGCCTTGTGGTTTGCTGCCAGGCCGTGCTTACCATCAGACAGCTGACATAGCGGGGCAACTTGTGGGCCATTTGTAGGCCATACATTGGGCCATACATGTTCGATGTAAAACATCCAAATGAATCGGCGGTCCGTCCCAGCGATTTTGGAACTACTGTGGCAGATTGTAAGTCACTGCAGTGCCAGGACTTGGGCTCCTCAAGCGTCAATGCTTCCGGTCTTGCTGTTGTGTGACTTGGCACATTTTGCATAGTTCCAAGGATGAGAGCCTGCAGAGTTTTTGAAGCTGTTTGGAAAGTTTGGAACGCTTTTGAACTTCAAGCCTCCCTATTCATTCACTTTGCACAATGTCTCATGTCTCATCTTGTCTCGATAAATACTGAAGGATACTGTAGGCGTCTTTGACTACCAAGGCACTGCCTCCACAAGTGCGCTGTGGTGTACGCAAGAGGAAATTGTGGTCTCTTTGGGCCCAATTCCAGTGTGCCTTTTCCGGAAAAAAATCCCGTACAGGCGCACCAGACACGAATGTCCAAGAACGATACTAGAGGCAATGGATAGCAACAGCGAGTAAACAGCATCAAAATGTATTAGTATTATGTATATAAATGGCGGAGTGATGGCTGAGACAATTGACATGGCAGAAGGCAAAAACTAGTACAAACTGTGCGGCTCTCATTTTTTCAAACTGATTTGTTGTTTGGATTTCCAATCCGGATGAAATTTGACATGAACAAAATAAGGAATTAGCATGGTTCAAATGCCGACTGTACATTCAGCCCTTTTGGAGCTCCTGACAGGGACATTGAGTCTGTGCACATATTGCGAGGGCGGCTGAATGCCTCACTGGCCCGCTTGATTCGAGCACAGCATAGGGTGCAACAAGTTGGGTACAAGTCTCTTGCCTGGAAGCCTGTCACTTGATGCTGTATCACCTCCAGACAAGACAGACTTGTGCACTTCGACGCGACCCGCATCAATTCGACAGAATATGACCTAATGTCAGTTCGCAGAGAAGTAGGTGGAGGTTGCTGAAGGTCTTCTAATCCAAAGTAACGTCGGGCCTAGCTGTGGCAGGCAGCAGCGCTTGTCCTGCGGCGCATTTGCATGATTCAGCCCTTTGGATTCGCTTATGCCTTGACGTTGGGCAAGGCTGGAGCACTAAGAAGTTCTTCTGCTTCCCCACCCCACATGATGCACATGACCATATTGGCTATTGATGGCTATTGTGTTGTCCACAGAACTACATAGCTGTTTGGTGATGAACACATGTGGTTACCTGACAGGATGTGGTTGATATCCGCTTGCTGCAAGCTTCGAATAAGGACAGTCTGACAACAAACTGAAGTGGCAGAACCCTATATGTGGCCAGCACCTGCACTCTCAGGAGAGCTCAGCCATGGTCTAGTCCTCAATCATGCCTTGCCGGTGCCAAATCTTTGCACCAAATGTGGATGGCAATGGTATAAACCAAAGGCACAAGTTCTGGAGTTGCAATGGTTTGCATTTGATGCCCCAAATGCTGCAAACAAGTGATTACAACATATACTGCTACACATCGATTTGCTAGACCTTGTGGACTTTTTTTGTCTTTGATGCAAAGCCAATCGTCGGCCATACTCTAATTTGTGCGAAAATGCAAATGTACCTTCTGCTGTAAAGCCCAATGCGTTGCTTGGGGCTGCAAATATTTACTTCCGAAGATGATTTCTGTACACGGTTCGAATTTCAAGCTCTGTATACTCAAGTTACTGTAAAAGGCACTTCACAGGTTGGTCTTCATGCGTCACCTGTGTCCAACCATAGCACAGGGGTTTGTGGAAACATCAGCGGTCCAACAATCAAACATAGGCACATACTTTTTGCATCATTCTGCATGTCATTCAAAACAACGCTGAGATGCGCTTCGTCGAATGGATGTTTTGTGGCCCTTGCCTCAAATCACGTCAAAGAAGTCAAGCTTACATGTCAGGTTTGCCAGTGCTTCCCTGTTTCAAGGAGTGGGAGTTTCCAGCGTCCTTGTTTCTGTCGACGAGGTGGGGTCTTGTTTGCGCAGAATTGCAATGTGACCACAGAGACTGAGGGACTATCGTGGACTACTCTGGACTGACCCAAATTCATTCGCTGTTTTCTGCTGCTTTCTGGCCGCTAGGCAGAGGATGTGGTGGCTCATGTGCTCTTTAGATCTGAGAATGGCCCAACGGTCACCATGCTGCAATGATGGCATGTAGACATGGCTTAGCACCCACCCGCCTGCGAAGGTTATACGTGCGGACAAAGCAACAAACACTTCCACTTACTCCCATGATAAATAGACTCTGGGAATGAGTGAATAAGGTGCCGCTTCCGGCTGCTCTAGTTCGAGAGCAACCCAAGGCCTGTGTCACTGCATCTCCAAATCAAGACTTTTTGTCGTGTCTTTGAGACAGAGAGGAGTGTCAGTGTCAGTGTGATTGTTAATCGAAACAACCTGACACCAAAGACTGAGTAGACATAGCAGTGTCGCAACTGGTGAATGTAAACGCATCCCAACACCATTGGCAAGCATGTTGCTTGCTGTTTTGTTGGAAGAGAATGGAGAAGCAGTGAGGTGGCCCTCCATGACTTCAATTTAATTTCATACAGAAATCTTTTTGTAAATGTCGTACAGATACATACGTGCCCAGTGTCCCCAGTTTCCCCACATCATTGTGTGGGGTTCTTGTTTTTTGTTTGGTATCCCTCGCCAGTGCTCCGCCGCCGCCTCCTCCCGCTTCTTCCCGCCCTTGCTCACACATTACTCACACAACTTGCTCACAAACAACTTACCCATCACACACACACAACTTACTCACACACACACAGACACAACTTACTCACACACACGCGCACACGCACAACTTACTCACACACACACACAACTCGTCCTCCACACACAACTTACTCACACACAACTCTTCCTCCACACACAACTTCGCCTCTTTTGCGTGGCAGGCGTGGCACTCGGTGACATGTGCTTCACTTTGTGTGGCAGGCGTGGCACTTGGTAACATGCGCGTTACTTTTGTGTGGCAGGCGTGGCACTTACGGCACTGGACTGGCTCTGGTGGCGGCTTTGGTCGGCCTTGGTCAAACACAACATTGTCACACACGCAACACTCACACGCCACTCTTGCACACACAACATTGTCACACACAACTCTTGCACACACACACACACAACTCCTTCACACATCATTGTCACACACACACACAACTCTTGCACACACAACGCCTTCACACAAAACTCTTTTACCCACATCTCTTCCACACACAACCTTTCACACACACACAACTTTGCCACAGATCACTCTTTCACACACAACATTTTACACGCAAATTTCCACACATTTTTTTTTGCACACAATCTGTCTTCCACCATCCCCTTTCTCTTTCCTACCTTTCCCATCCTATCTTCACATCTCTGTTGGTACTTATTGGAAGAAGTTGACATGTGGGGTTATCCGGTCCTTTGATTATATTTATCATACTTTATAAGTTCATAACTTCATAACTTATAACATTCTTCCCTTGTCTCTCAGTAAACTTTGTGCTTTGACAGGATGCGTCAAAGATCCGGTGGGTGTTATGCGATTTCCTCGACCTTCTGCGATGGCCCCGGTGCGATGCATTGTGATGCTACTGTGGATATGCATGGATATGCTAGATGCATCTAGTCATCTAGCTGCAATGGTGCCACGGCCAGAATGAAGAGCATGTCTGATTCCATCAAGATTGTTTTCTGTAGCCTCCGTATCAATTGGCCAAGTACTTGTGGCGTTTGCTTCGGATGGCCTATG
>BGPT01000367.1:314209-320843 GCA_003297045.1 Symbiodinium sp. clade C Y103
AGAGCCGACCACTGGACCTGGTTGCAATGTATCAACACGTTGATGTGAGAAGCCCCCAGTGCCTGGCGCAGCGTGAGGCCATATGGCACAAGTTTGACAATCTTCTTGGCCAAGTTCCCCACCGAAATCTGCTCTTGGCTATGGGTGACTACAATTGCAACCTGCCAGAATGTGGGTCCTTCACTGGAAGTGAATGGTACAAGTGGCGAGGGCATTTGACAAAAGGATCTCAGCATCAGGACTCTGGTCGTCTGATGTCCATACTGCGTTTTCATGGCCTGACTGGCCTCAACACATGGAGGGCCTCAGATGGACCGACTTTTGTCCATGCTGGTAGCTCTAGTCGAATAGATTTTGCCTGCACCCGCAAGTCTCATGTTGATTGCCAGGCCAAACGACCCACCTATTTGTGGGACGCACCATTTACTCCACCAACACAGCAGGGACATGTACCCATTTTGCATCAGATTGCATTGTATTGGACACCGCCTGCACCTGGAGGGTCCCCACAAATCTCCAAACAACAGTGCCAGCAGGCAAAGTTGGATTGTCAGCAACGATCGTCACAGTGGGATCAGTTTTTGCATGCCTCTGCAGCTGTTTTTACCACTGAACTGACCAAGGTGAGCCACTCAGATGTTGTCAGTGATCAGCCGTTGAGTTCATTTCATAGTGCTGTCAATGAATGTTTCCATGAACATTTTCCACCCATGTCCACAACTGTGAAACCAACACCTTGGAAACAATCACTTGATGTCATTTTGACCAAATGGCAACATCGTGCAAGATTGAAACAACTTACAAGTTGCACTGGATCAGGTGTGTTCAGAGCTTGGCATCACATGGCCAGATTTGCAGTGCTCAAGCGCCAACACCGGAAACATGCAGCTAAGGTTCGACGCTTGAATTTCTGTGATATCTTGCATTCAGCACAAATTGCTGCCAACCGACATGACATGCATCAATTGTTTCGAATCATCAACAGCCATTCACCTAAGGCTCCAAGACGTAGGATCCAATTGCGCAATTCTTCAGGTGCCATTGCCACACCAGCTGAAGAGCTTGACATTTTGAGATCTTTTGTTGAGGATGTTTGGGGAGGTCCTAGGTCACTTGCAGTCTCCTTTGATTCTGCACCAGGTGTCCCATTCTCTGTTGCGGAACTTGCAGCTGCACTGAGTAGAATCCCACAAAATAAGGCAGTGGCCTCCCCATTTGCCCCTGGCATTGCATGGAGAGCCAATGGTCTTGTCCTAGCCGACCACCTCTATCCCATCCTTGAATCATGGTGGAGCCAAAACCCTCCTTATATCCCCCGTATTTGGAAGGATGCATGGATGCTGTTGATAGGGAAACCCCAAAAGCCCCCAAGCTCACCATATAACCTACGGGCTCTTGCCCTTCAAGAGCCGTTAGGAAAATGTTTGGTAGGTCTTTTGATTGCCAAAGCAAATAGTGAGGTCAGACCCTCCATGCAGCCGTGGCCAATTTGGGCCTATCTCCCGAAACGCAGTGTGATTGATGCCATCTATCGTGTGGCCCAGCATTGTTTCCATGTTCATGCACTTGTTGCTTCTCAACGACCCTCACCACATGCCAGAGCTGCAGGGGTTCCTAAGTACCAAGTTTGTGGAGGCATGCAGGTCATGTTGGATTTGGAACGGGCCTTTGATGGAGTGGCTAGGCAACAACTTTTCAGCCGACTACAATCCCTAGGAATTAGTTCTGCTGTTTCATGCCTGTTGACCCATTGGCACGTGGATACCCATTATCACCTGCAACACGGACATGACATGCATGCCCTCCCCACAGGGGGGGGGCTGAGACAAGGCTGCAAAGCAGCCCCCACACTGTGGAATTGCCTGCTTCTCCTATATCTTCAGCGTGCCTCAGAGCTACTTCCTCATGAATGGCTCAAAGGCCACATGAACTTGTACGCAGACGATTACCACATAGGAGGGACCTACTATTCAGAACTGGACCTATCATTATTACTTCAGGCATTTGGTATCCTTTTGGAGGTTTTGAAGGAGTTCCAACTTCGACTCAATCCTCGAAAATCTGTAGCTCTCCTGGCACTGGCTGGCACGTCGCACAGACATGTTCGAGCACGCCTGGTGGTTACAAAAGATGGGGTTGAATTCTTGCGTATACCATTGCCTTCAGCAGATGAGACACTTATTCCTTTGCAGCAGCAGGCCAATTATCTTGGCACAATCATGACATACAAGGACTGTGCCAACACCACTCTGCGCCATCGTGTTGCCCTGGCTCGAATTGCTCAACGTAGACTTGGCCGGTGGATTGGGACCAAACAAATTTTTCGAGTTCAACAGAGATTTCAACTTTGGCGCACATGTGTATTTCCAGTTCTTTGCCATGGTTTGTTTGCAACAGGAATCAATGACTCTGGCATCAAACAACTGCAGCAGGTGATGTATCCGATGTTACGTCAGATTGCATGTGATCATGCATACCGTACTGGACACACCAACAGACAGGCTTTGCAATTGCATCACATCCCAACGCCATTGCAGCTCTTGCGGACTGCGGCCAACCAGCTTTTGAAGTCAGTCTCTCAAAGATCCAGCACATTGCCAAGTGATGATATCACGTTGCAACTTTCTTGGACTCCATTGCAACAGCTGATTGACCGTTTGAATGCGGCCCAGGATCTGGGTACAACGCTTGTTGAGCCTTCCTCTCTTGCACAGGCCTTGTATCAATGTAATCAATGTGATTTTGCCACATCGGATGTTTCTGTTTTCAGAAGACATTGCACTGCTGAGCATGGCATGCCTATGACACGTACCCAAATGGCACCAATTTCTGATTTTTCCACGGATGGTTTACCCACTTGCAAACATTGCCACAAGTCATTTACCACCTGGAGAAGTTTTGCAGTGCATGTGGAACGTGGCTGTGAGGCGATTCTGCTGGGGCCCAGGGCCTTTACCAGCTTGATACCCCCTGCGACGGCCTCGACCTACATGGTGGGCTCTTCCCTTGCGGCGCATGAACTAGCAGTCAGGGGCCAAACAATGCTCACTGAGACAGATTTGCAAGTTCTGAGACAGTCTGCCTTTGGACATCAGCTTTGCAACATCGTTGAACGCCGTGCTTGGCGTGAGCTGGAACGTGAACATGTGGCCTGTGAATTCTTGCGTAAGCATTGCATTTTGTGCAATCACCAGTTCAATAGACTTCAAGATCTGAATGCTCACTACCGATTGGTTCATGGTCAGTTTTGGGAGGGGGTACCAACCAGAGCAACAGTGCTGACCAACACATGGGCCTCTGAACGACCCTGCCCATACTGCGGGGCGCTGTTCAAAAATCACACATGTCCCGTGTGGGTTCAGGTAGCAGTGTTGCTGCTGTTTGGTGCGGGCCCAGTGCACCCTGATGAGCCTGCTCCTGCAGAGGCCTCCATTCCATTGCGCTGTGAAGTATGTTTGGATCCCTTCTCCACTTCTGAGGAACTTGTCACACATCTTCAAACTGCACACCAATTACAAGGGCTCACATTCAATCTCAATCGGGACAGTGTAGCCGGAGAACCGGCATGCTCCCATTGCGGGGCCTTATACACTTCGATTGCCAGCCTGCGGTCACACATTGTGCAGGGACGCTGTGGGCAGTTCAGCCCCTATGCGGTGGAGGATTCACTGCCTGTGGAGTCGACCTGGATTGAGGCATGCACGTTGGGCACCATGAAGATTGTATTGGGACAGCCAATGGAGAGACTGCGTCTCACCACCCGCTGCCAGATGTGTGGAGTGCATTACTCCAGAGCGGCTGATCTAGCTGGCCATTTACAAGGAGCACATCCCAAGCTATGGCGCCAAGCCCAGCAACTCACCATGCTGCTGGTTTCATTGATGTACACCAAAGGCACTTGCACCTGCAATCCATCAACAGGACAACGACGATTGAGCCATGTCTGCCTGCCTTTAAGGCAACTCTCCATGCTGTTCTGCAAGATGGAGGGCAAGCTTTTTGCCCCCTTTCAGGTGAGTGAGTCCATTTTGGAATGCATGTTGTCCAGACAGCTTGACAGAGGCTTGCGTTTTCGTTTGGAGCAAGTTGCAGCCAGTCGTTCCTTTGATCAATTGTGGCAGGCGGAGGACGTTTTGGCAGTCCTGCGACGTCAATGCATTTATTGTGCATTGGAGATGGATGCCTCAGCCCTTTGCCAACATCTGCGTGAGGCTCATCCGGGCACTCATCCTGCAGTGTCCTTTTACATTGGCCATCTCACAACCTTCATGATGAAGTTGCAGTTGGTAGATTACCAGTGTTATGCATGCCAGCAGATTTTCAACTTGCCTCAACAATTGGATGAACATGGAACTCCTGCTGCACGCCAGAAACTGGCTCAATCCCACCTGCTGCACAACTGCCCTTGTCTCCTGCAAGTGGCCTTGTTCTTGACTGGCCTCATCAACGATGGCAGATTCTGTGATGAGCCCCCTCGATCAGTTGGCTCAACAGCAGATCCTGGACACCTTCAAGGGCCTGGCCCCCATGTTGGGAGCACCACTGCAAGGAGCCGCGCAACTGGCGCCCAATCCAAGAGAATCAAAACGATCCAAGCGGGACCATCACCAGATGCCACCAGCAATGCAGGCACAGCACCAGAACCAGGATCAAATCACCCAACTTCAGACCCTTGTGCAACAGTTGGCCCACCTGGTCCTAAGGCACGACAGAGACCTCCACCTGTCCCGCCGCACGGACAGCTTCGTGCTTTTTTTCAGCAAGGAGCCAACGGGGGGACTCAAGGACCTGATGCAGGCCACGGCAACATGGCAAGAGCAGAGGAAGTCGTCGACCTTGCCACTGATGACCCTGCGCCAGCACCTTTGCCAAACGATGGCAGCAGATCTCCTGGCCAAGGTGACGAAGATCTCAGAAGCCCAATCAGAGGATGTTCTGTGGAAGACCTCAATCGAGAAAGGTCTGATTCTGCCGGATGGCTCCTGGCCATACCAGGAGTGGGAGGTGACCAAGCAATGCCTGGTGCAGAGCAAGAAGCAGCCGATCTCCATGAAGAAGCTCCTCCAGTTGTGCCAGGAGTTGGTCGATGCTCTCAGAGGGCCGGACCTTGTTCTAGCTTTCCAGAGCCTGCCCAGTTCTGCAGAGAGCCTAGTGGTGCCTTGGAAACTCCAGATCCACCCCAGGGTGGAAAGGGAGATAGACTTGCTCCAGACGCTGGCTCGAAACTCAGCATGGACCTTGCTTGGAACAGTTCTCAAGCAACACAGCTTAGTGCAGAGCAGCCTGGCGGACTCCATCCAGCGCTCGATGGGAGGGCAACGGAACAAGGGCAGAGGCAAGGGGAAGGGCAAGCAGAAGCTTTCTCCTTAGAGACTGCTCCGGAGCTGACGATTCTCATGCACGTCTTGTCCCATCTACGTTTGCAGAACCGTGCCAATTGGTGTTTTGCCAATTCAACTATGTACTGTGTGATGTGGGCTCTTATGACTGTGCAGTGTGAGCCACCATTCCTTGGGGAACGTTTTGCGGAGATGATCCAATTCTTGCCTTGCCACAATCTTCAACTTGTGGCTTTGGATAGCTTGGGTTGGTTTCAGCAAATTCTGCAGACATGGGGCCCTTTTCAGGGAAGTCAGCAGGGACGACAACACGATACGTCAGAGTTCACTGCTGCAGTTCTCACTTGGTTGCAAGCGCCAGCAATCAATATGACCTGGGAAAAGCGCTTGGACGAAAATGAGACGATCAGAGCATTTGACAAGGGAGGTCAGCATGTTCCATTGGTCATTTCCTTTCCTGACACACATGCACATTTGATGGATTTTGAGTTCACACTTTCTGACTTGCTGCGCCGCTGGATGCAGGCAGATGGAATGCGCACAGCCTTGCTGCAAGCACCCCAGCTCCTGTGCGTCCATTTGGACCGTTTCTTTCAGACAGACAGTGGTGAGATCTGCAAGAGCGTTTGCCAAGTTAACATGGACACTTCATGTGAGTTGCCAGTCTTCACTGGCCCTGGAATGCGCTGTGAAAGTGTCAGCTATGAGCTGATCGCATCCTCTGCACATTTGGGAGAGCCTGAGGCAGGCCACTTTCGATCCATTCTGAAAATCAGACCTATGGTGGGTTCTGACTGCAATCCGGTTTCCTGGATCCTGACGGAGGATAACATTGCAGCAGTGCCCATGTGGAAAGCGCCTGACTGGTTTCGAGCATGCGCCACGACGTTTTGGCTGGTGAGATCAGACTGTTTTCGATTGCATGTGTACATGCCTCTCCCTGCTGCGGATGTCACACGTGATGAGATGGAACCGACAGCTGCAGATACTGACAGCCATGCATCACATGAAATGCCACATGCAGTGCCAGATGCAACAGAGGAGGCCATCCTGGCCCTGCTCCAAGCTACCAATCCGGCCACTTTGGCCCATGCGTACCCAGAAGGCTGACGTATTTCCTTTTCACCAACATCACATCAATGGATGTGGAGGGCTCTGAAGCTTCCGCGAGTGGAACCGGTGACACAATGTCATTGAGAGCCTGGCACGAACCTATGCAGACATAAAATAGGTGTGTATGGAAAAAACACACACACACACACACACACACACACACACACACACACACACACACA